>JANAVB010044618.1:543261-810761 GCA_029216955.1 Iris pallida
CAGATCGTATATAAAAAGATATAGATGCTAGACTGGCCACATGAAACATTCTACCTCATAGAACAACGTGTCTATACGAGCTGCACTTCTGTGGGCTTCGATGTTACTTTACTGCGCTTCTGGGCGACGAGGAGACTGTGCTTCAAAGACAACGAATTACTGTACTTTAGGGCGACGAGAGACTGTGTTTCGAAGACCATGAAGTCACTGCACTTTCGGTGCGATGAGAAGACTGTGTTTCAAAGACAACAAAATTATTGTGCTTTTGGGTGACGAGGAGACTGTTTCGAAACAACAGTCACTATGTTTTAGGGTGACGAGGAGACTGTGTTTCGAAGACAATGGAGTCATTGCGCTTTCGGTACGACGAGAAGACTGTGTTTCGAAGACAACAGAGTCACTGCACTTTTGGACGACGAGGAGACCGTGTTTCGAAGACAACAGAGTCACTGCACTTTTGGGCGACGAGGAGACTATGTTTCGAAGATAGTAGAGTCACTGCTTTTGGGCGACGAGGAGACTGTTTTGAGGATTTGTAAGGCCACTTCGCTTTTACGAAGCGGCGAAGGACTTTTAAGAGCTCTTGTTAAGCTACTGTGCTTTTTACAAAGCAATGAGGATTTCTGAGAGCTTTTCTGAAGCCACTACGCTTTTACAAAGCGATGAAGGACTTTCTGAGAGCTTTTGTGATTTAATGACTCTCTTTGAGTCAATGCATTTTTAATTGCCGCCGTCTTTGGGGAATTCTGAAGAGTCGTGTCCTACGATTCAGTCAAATGAACCTATTAAATAAAATTTATTATGCTGAGTCCTAGGTTCATCCCATTAATTCGAGGGCTTTTGACCGGTTGACACGTGGCGTGTGTGTTGGACCACACGCAGCCTATATAAAGGAAAGTTTTTTTGAGGAGCCATGTCCATTGTCTCTTTAGGATTCCACTGTCATGCTCGACCCCGACTTAGCTTCAAACGACCATTGGCCTTGCACAAGTCGACTGTTGGTTCTAGATCTCTTCGTTCAAAGAAGCTGTGGCTTTGTAGAAGAACCATTGCTGAGTTTCGAGATGCACTTGGGCGTTTGGCATAAGGAGTTCGAATCTGAACAACATCTTGGAGGTCTTCAAGATCCAAGCTACCAGGTTTAGATTGATTGCCAACCCAAGAGCCACATGTTGTGCTCTGCCCCGTTCAATAATGGCTTCATTAGCCATATTGGAGTGGGGTTGGGCGCCCTGTTTTGTTGGAAGAGCCGAGCGATGTTGCGAGCATGAGCTACGTTCTTGTTCGGGCCAATAGCTGCTTCATTAGCCATATTGGAGTTCCTTCGTGTCTGATTGGAAGTGGCTCGCTCTGACGAGGTAGTGATTCGCTCTGACGCTGCTGCGCTTTAAGGGGGCTGCACACTTTCTGAAGATTGCACATTTGTAGACTTTAGGTGCTTAGTCTTTATACGTAATCATGAAGAATCTGTAATAGATCTTTGTAAACATGATTTTAATATAGAACTTCTTTTATGCACTATCTTTGTATGTCTCCTGAGACTTGTTATCTTCTGCGCTTTTAAACAACTATTGTCTTCTGCGCTTTTCGTAAACTATATGCAGCGACTGTTGTCATCTGTGCTTCTGTTACTGCTGCGCTTATTTTCATGCTTCTACAAGACCCCCTTCAAAGTTTTCGAACTTGACCAAGTTCGGAACACTTTGAACAGAAGCATGAAATGACACGTGGCCTTGAGAAGTGTACAACATGCTTTCTAATAAGCTGTCGTCACACCTATCCTTCGGTATAAATGCCTTGAGCCATTGTTTCATTTAAAGTTAATGATAACTCCTCGTTTTTAGGGAGCGGTCATCATGATCTTGATTTTAATTCCCACACGTTCGAAGAGTCTCTTCGAATACGAAGGGTTTTGTTTTTATCTGCTGACGTGGCCTCTTTCTATAAGTAAGGGTTGTTCAGAGAGATTTTTTTTTCCTTCTGTCTTCTCCAACCGAAGCTTCTGTCAGAGTTTTTTCTTCCTCAAAACCCTTAACTTTCTGCCATGGCTCCCAAGAAGTCAAGAGTCCCGAAAGCTCCTTGAGCGGCTGTAGCGAGCACAAAGATGGCTAGAGGAAAGCGGCCAGCCTCAAAGCCGTCGATGTTGATGATCCTCCGGTTGTTGGTGTCGTAGTGCACGCGACGTACGGCCGTCTGTTGCGAGTAATAAACTTTGATCTTCGCTTTGCTGATGCACATGAGCGTTTACTCCTCGGAGTATCGTCTCGTAAATGTGTTGAAGCTCTTTTCGCTGATGTGCATGGGAACTGCTCTTTGGAGAAGTGTCTGTAGATGCTTTGAAGCTTTATCAACCGATGTGCACGGTCATTACTTTTACAAAGTAATGATGGTAAGATGTGCTGAAGTTTTCGCTGACGCGCAGGATCACCAACAATGCCTGCACGGATGCTCTCTTGCTGATACGCAGGTTACGAAGTAATGTCTACGCGTATGCTTTCTTGCTGAAGCGTCGTATTATGAAGTGGTACCTGTGCGGATGCTGTCTCACTGAAATGTAGTATATGAAGTCGTACCTGTACGGATATTGTCTCGCTAAAATGCAGTGCTACTAGATAGTACCTGCACAGATGCTTGTTTCACAGAGAATATTCAAAAACATCTATGACTTTTGTTTTTGTTTTGTGTAGTATCCATGACCACATCCCTCTTTAATGAGGTTCTCTTCGACTCCTCGTCTGCGCGCTTGGAACAAATATTGGTAAGGAGCTCGTCGAGCTGGCCAGGAGGTTGATCGCCAAAGATCAACCAGCAGGGCGACTGGATTAGATATAAGAACAACGTCAGGGTTACTTTTGCATTATGTTGGATCAGGGCTGGTTAACTCCTTCCCTCTATGTTGGTGTGGGGATGCTAAAGCCTCAGTTTCTTTTTGGTGATCAGCTAGCTTTGAAGGAGGCGAACCTCCTAGAACTTAGGGCGGACTAGTATTTTGAGAACGATGGCCTTTATGTTCCGACGACTGATCGACACTTATCACTGTCGATCTTTTTCTGTTTTGTCGAAAGACGACGTATGGAGTGGAATCTGGCCCCGAGCCAGGGGGTTTAGTTGTGGGACTTTATACTGGATAATGTTCCAAAAGAAACACTTTTACTTATGCTCAGTGCGGTTCGTCGTTTTCTTTGCGGGTGTTGCTCCCTGACCATATGCTCAGTGATCTTACTGCGGATGTCCATCCATTTGGGCTTCTATCTTTGCCAATAGGCTTCTGGCGGCTGGATGTACGTATCCGACATGATCCTACCGGTCGAGGGCTGGGTTCATCCTAAAAGAAGTGGAGTGACTTGACCCGATGGATATTAGGTACTTTCAAGAAAGACCTGAGTGGCATTGGCTTACGCCGTGCCATAAAGGCTACTGAATACGGCATCCCCATCAACCAGCCTTTATTTTGGCCTTGTTGGAGTTGTATACAATCACCATACCGGACCTTCTTCATGCCATGCAGAAGATGTGATTGGCCCTCCATGAGATGTTTGCCATCTCGAAGCTGCCTTGGGGTGAGCACCCGTATGAGGAGTACACCCCTAGCCAAGATAGCTCATGGGGCTAGAAAATAAGTACTCCGAGATGATGGCAGTGTACAAAGAACTGCTCTACCATCATCAAGTATCTGTGCGTCAGGACTCTGCGAAGGCTCAGTATCACGACCCACTCCCGAATAATCGAACACGAGTCGGATAAGCCCAGCCTTCGTCGTTAGACATAATGAAGTAAGCTGTACCAAACTAGGGAAATCTAACCAGATAAACATGAACAAGTATGAAATTACATCATCTATAAATGTGTCCCAAACCCAGAGTAAAGTACAAGTCTCAGAATTTTATTACATTCCAGCAGAATAAAAGATAGAGTCTACTAGTCTCAAAAACATGGAAAAATATAAAGTTCTAATGGTAAAGCTCTAGGCTTCTGCAGCCTCTAAGTCAAAAGCAGCTAGCTAGCTCTCCTGCATCAACTGGCTCTCGGCCAAATAAGTGTCGCACAGGGCCTCCAACTCACCTGCAATATCCTATTCAGTAGCGGAGCAAGTGTAGTTCTAGGTAATGAACAAGACATCATGATATAAAGTACAAGGGAACATGGTATGTAAAGTACAAGAAAGAACATGGTGTATAAGTACATAAAAGAACATGGTATGTAAGAACATGAAAGAACATGGTGTAAGAACATGAAAGAACATGGTATCTCAGGAATCACAGGAACTAAGTACATGATATATCTCCTGAACATGTGTGCACAATATTTGAAATATAACTAAGTATGTGACCGCTAGGGTACGCACATGAAAGCACATAAAAGTACATGAAAGCACATGAATGGTACGGCTTAGAACCCGCGTGCACAATGCGGGGTCTAAGCTACACACCTGAGTTGTTTCTTGGGTTTGGTCACATAAATAGTATATTCCCCCCCAGGTACAAGTAATAAGAACAAGGAACATGAGCACCAGAAATACATGCGTGTTTAGTGTGTCAATCAAGAAAGCACAGGATATAATGAAATGTACAAGACCGTAGAGTGTACTTGCCTGGCTCCGGGAAAGTACAGTAATCAAGGAAACTAGATATCCTCCTGTATTTAAATGATTTACAATTTGATTAATATAAATCCATATGCTAACAATTTAACATTAAACTAATTGGTTACTATTCTAGGGTTCAAGACTTGATTACCAACCACTCAATAGTAATTAACCATATTAGCTAGGACAACTGTCTATTAATTCCTGGAACTTACTGTACCATATCAGTCTATATGTGCTATAATCACTTATCAGCCTAATGCAACCCCAAACTAAATACTCCACTGAATGTTCAAACCCAAAGTGTAAATCTGAACAGGACATGAACCCAATCCTTCTATCAGTTTTCCCCTTTCCAGGTACCTATCATCTGATTCTAGGATACTAAAAAGGTCATTCTCCAACCAACCCTGAGAACCAATTAAGTCTACAAAATCAGCTACTGCCAATAGCCATTAATTCTCAGGTTAGCCTGCAACCTCCCTTCTCAGTTGATGTTCAGTCCTATCAATAGGACTGAACACTCAGTCCCAGTCAAGGATAATACATCCTGTCCTGAAGATAGCATGGAATAGCTTTAAGTATGACTGATGTTGAATCTAAATCCTGAAATTGATATTAATCAGCCTTTAAGTTGGCTGATATATAAAACAATCTGCTTTTCATGTAATAACTTACTACAACTGAAATCTTAACTTGATTTAACCACCATCCCAATAATCAATAGGAACTATCAGGTTCAAAGGATCAAACCCATCCAAAATTGTAGTTTCCAGGTTCATTACCTGAATCAGACATTGCATAAAGAAACTCTCAAAAGAGAACTAATCATGAAATCTCAGGTTATTAAATTGAATTACCCATTGACATATAAGTTCTCAGTTTGAAAACCAATGTTACCAACAATTGGTCAGCAGCAAACAGTCATAATACTGTGTCCTGCACTCATATCAGTCCATAGGTTCTGAAATCCTGGGTCACTGAATCAAAGAAAACTCTGTTCAACAATGGGTTGACACTACAGTTCAGTCCAATCTTCAGGACAGTACCAAAAGCTAAGTTAACATGGTGGAATGAAACTCAATTCCAGGATTGCAATTTCCAGTTTTACTAATCTCAGGTTTACTGAATTATTGAGAGGTTATCACAGTTCAAAATATTTAGCTAAAATTGCACAGATTCCTCAGTTCATCAATTGAATCAAAAAACTAAGTCCTTAAGTCTATCATGAATCATTATTGAAATATACACATTACTTGATATACCAAAGTGGCTACATCCTACTGACAGTAGCTAAAGGAAACCATTCTAGTTGTAATATCAGGCCACCTCTTATATAGGTAAGATTTCAGTTCAGATAACAAAACAGTCCTCTACATATGAACCTCAAATTACAAATTGGATAAACAAATGATATAGGGTCTCAAGTTCAGATATCAATACTGAAATAAACTAACTCAGTTCAATATCAATCCAATCCCTTGCTAACAGGGTCAGTTTCCCCCTTCTATACAAGTTCAAACATGCCAACTGAGAAATTCTAAACAATTAGCCAACATCCCAATAGTTTTCAACTCTGCCTATGTAGCCTATATTAGGTCAATCCTAGCTATTGGCATGATGATGAACAAGGAGTTATAGAGCTGTTCTGAGAACTCAGTCCAGCACTGAGTTCATCTCCTGCTATCCTTCAGTTAAATACGAACTGAGTTAAGCCAAGAGATGCACATCTGAATCCTGTACACATGATACTAATATACAACTGATCCTCAACATGATCAGGATACCAGTCCATCACAGGAACAGGGAAAAACCCATCATTTGGTTATCTAATTTGGGAAAAACTAACTAATATCCCTGAATCAAAAAGGATTATTGCAATAGTACAATCTCAACTGATATTCTTCACATAATCATGAATTAAAATAGAAGACACCGTTCCCAGACACTGCTAATTCAGATTTAATTTGAAAACAATAATTGATTTGAATTCACCATCATGTATCAAACTTCACATAGGAAATAGATTTTTACCTGGGGTTCAGTTAGCCGTTCAATTCCAATTTCGAAATGCTATACTCCAGGTGGAAATCTAACAAAGAGATTTAAGAATTGGAATAATAAAACTAGTGATTCAAAGACTCGAAAAATAATCGATTCATGATCTGAGGATAATGAGAATTCTTACCAATCTATCAAATCGAAGAGCTAAGACTGATTCCTAAAGTCGATCTTCTAATTCCTGATGATCTTCATTCTTGACATATAATATGGAGATCAAATTAATAAAAATAAACTCCAAAGAGTTAGAACTTCTCGATCAGGAACAACCTTACCTTCACTAAAACTCAAAGTGACCAATTATCAAATAGATTGAAAGCTCAAGAAATTGGAAAGGATTCCATCGCTCTTGATCTATAATCCATACAAATTGAATCACAACGAGGAGGGAAGACAACTCAGTCGAAATCGAAGATGCACTACTTACCAGATCTTGGATTGATATGGGGATGATTCGTCAAGAGGGTCGATCTGCTCGTTCAGTCGTTGGAAGGAGTTTGTTGATGTTGAGGTCAAATTGCTGGGCTGCTCTTTCTTCATCAAGCTGCTGTTGTCCCATGGCCGATCTTGAATCAGAGATGATGAAGAAGAAGAAGAACAGAGTTGTGGTGAGTGAGGAAAATAACTGATGGTGAAGAGGAAAAGAAAGAATATGAGCTTATATAGGCTGGTATAGCGTGAGATTCAGGCCATCAATTTGGCGAGAAAACTCCACCCTCTCTCTGACAGTTGGTTAGAGAAAGGAGAAGAAACGGTTATGGAAGCAATTTGAAATTTGCTAAAGAAACCTTTCTCCTGAATTGAAATTTATTGAAATATGGGACAAAAGGTTTTCTAAAAGTGTTTATAAGTGTTTTATGGTGGGCTGGCCTGAGAGGCCCAATAGGCTAAGAGGAAAATAATATACAAGGAAATAATTAAAGATGATTTCAAAAAGTTATACAAAATATTATATTATAAAATATAAAATATCTTTGGGAGGTGAAGTTACACTAAGCCTTAACTTAATGCATAAAAAATACTTTTTTAAGCAGGAACGTCGGAACCTGGAATAGTTTGTTTTACAACTAGCAGGGCATATACCACTGACGAGGTGGAAGATATGATGACGAAGGCGAAGGTGTCAGCCCCTTCGTTGGACGGTGAAGGAAAACCCACCTCCATAGTCCATAATTATTTCTGCCAAAACTTGACCGCCTGAGTCGAAAGTGGCGCTGGCTGCCTTTTTGATGATGTGGCTAAGGAAGGCCGTGGTGCCTGGAGGTTCGGGCTCTGTGGATGTCTCAATCGGGAGCTTATCATGCGGCTATGAGGTTGGCCTTTGGGCATTCTCTGGCTTGCTCCCTGCCATGGTATGCAATACACTTTGAGGCTTGCAGGAGCTCTCGATAAAAATAATAGATTATTGTGGGTACGACAGTTAATTCCCTCGAACGGAGCTTTCCGTACCATTATTTAATGGTTTGGTTAGCACTATATCACACTGGTTTAATCGTCTCTGCCACAGTCGATGGCTATGAAGAGGGAGACACAACCCTGCATAATTATCACCGGGCAAAATGGGTCCATGACGGCGTTCCTGCCTGTAGACGGGTATTAAATCGCTTGGAAAGCTATAGTTTCAACATGATTTTGCCCTCCTACGACGATACCTTATAGGTGATAAGCTGGTCGACCTGGCGGGAAATAGGGATAAGCTAACCATCGGTGCCTTTCGGTGGTTACTATCCATTTGCCCTTCGTACTTAGTGTACCGGAACCAGAACCGGGTATATCTGGAACCTTATTTACCGAGTCGGTTCGTATGACAGTTCGGCTACAGCTAGACTATAATGAACAACCCCAGTCCTTACCTTGGTTATGAGGGAAGTATGTTGGATGGCGCCCGTGCCTGGTGTTACTATAATGCTAGATATACGGGGCAGCCTTTACAATTTTTGAGATGCACGGGATCTTGTATTTTGCTGTAAAATTTTACTGCTTGGTGAAAACTTCTCTTCAGGTTATGATCAAGAGCAGAGATTCATTTTGGGCACGAAGTTCGAGAGGCTCCAGTCGTCTCCTTAAGAGTTCGCAGTTACGGGCGGTAGGTCCTCGGATGGCTCTAATGCCTCTCGGAAGAGAAGGGAGGATGCGACGCCTCTAAATTCCCCGCTGAAGCGTTAAGCTTCTTCGGCGGCGAGCCCTCCTCCTGCCAAAAGAATTAAATGGGTGGCACCTAGGCGACGTAATTTATCGAAGCAGAGTGTTCTGCTTGTTGCCTCATCTTCACAGGTATATTTTAGCCCTTTTATTCAAATTTTTACCCGCAACTTTGCACTTATTACTGTTTTACTGGTGCATGCAAGGGAGAAGTCGGGCTGGTCGGAGATACTCAAGGAACTTCCTGAGGTGTCCCTTAGGGGGCCACTGCGTCCGGCGGTCAGGGTTACTATCCCTTTGCCTGCTGAAGGCCCTTCTTCGAGAAGGGAAGAGAGAACTGCCTTTGTCGCGAGGTCCGAAGAGGCAAATGTTCCTGAGGAAGGACCAGCAACTACAGCAGCTGAGGCTATTGAGTCAGAAGAGGTTTTTTTGCCTGCCTCTTTTGATTATGAGACTCATGGTTTTTCGAGCTTATGGCTTCGCACCAAGAAGTAGCTTCGGTAGGTGGAACTGTGATACCCAGGGTTGGTCCTGTGCGCATGAAAGTGCAACTTGGTTGTCTGTACTCGAGACAGGTCATCTAGTCGAAGGTGCCGAAGGCATTGCTGGTGGTTCCCCGGTGGAGCCTCCTCATCGGGAAGGTGAGGAGGGGCCAACGACTGAAGAATTATCCCTGGCATACATTAGAGATTCGCCCTAGGGGTCGGTTGTAGAGAATGTCGAAAAGTTAATAGCAAAAGCTGTTGAAAGCTAGCTGGTTGAACTATTGAGGAGCCAGTCAAGAAGACCATCGAGTAGCTGGTCGGTGAGGCCATTACGAAAGCGGTCCAGGAGGCTATTGAAGAGATGGCCGATATGGTCCTTGGAGAGACGACCGAGGAGACCATGGAAGAACAAGTTAATGAGGCTGCTGACGAGCCGGTTACTGAGGCTCCAATCGAGGTGGCCATTGAGATGGCGACCGATGAGGCTGCTGATGAGCCTGTCGAAGACATTATTGACAGCTCAGTCAAGGAGACTATGGGAGCCTCGGTTGAGAAGACTGCTGAAGAACTGGTTGTTAAAGAGCCCCATAATGTAATTACTATAGAGCTTCTCGAAGAGACTACTATCGAGCCAGCTGTTAGAGACTTGTCGAGAAGACCGTTGACAAGCTAGCTGCTGAAGAACCGATTAAGAAGACCACTGAGGAGTTGGTCGCAGCGACCGTCGAGAAGTCGATCACTGAGATTGTTCAAGCACCAGTCTATGCAGCTTTAGTTGCAGAAATTGTTGAAGAACCGGTGAGGGAGCCTGTTGAAGAGCCAACCATGCATCAGACAGCGTTGGCACGTACCGTCCCTGCCCCGTCGATTGCCTCTGTTCTAGTCATGGCACCCCCTGCTCCAGCTGTAATACCCAATCATATATTAGCCGCTGCTGCTCCGGGACCTTCTATTGCGGCATCTCCGATGACCCCAATAGGTTTGGATGATAATGTATAGTATGCCAACCTCATCCTGGGCACCATTCGTCATGCCTTGAAGTGCGGCATAAGGGTCTCTTGCGGGACAACCAATCACTTAGACGGGCTCGGTCTGCAGTAAGGGCCCAACTAGTACCATTACACGAATGTCCAGAGTATGAGGCGAAGGTGGACGTGATAGAGGCTCTCCTGACATAATTGGAAGCCACCATCTCATAGCTTCAAGATCTTGAGTGCGGTCTTTCATCCTTGGCGGCTACAGAGCTAGAAAAAATGGCTACTGAACTTTTCCAGCACAGCAGAGACGTCAGGCTCTAACTCGCAGACTTGCGAGGATGAAGCTGAAATTGAAGAGGTGACCGATGCCGAAGAGGTTTAGGTCTACCATCGAACAGCCTTGGAGGAACAGTGTGAGACCCTCCGAAAGCAAATTCAGCAGCTAAAAAAGGCGTTAGCCTTCGCTGAGAGTGAGCTAGAAAAGTTAAAGGACCAGTAGGAGCTCCTTCGCCAGCGATCCGAGACTTAGCTCGAAAGATGGAAAGTATCGATGTCTGTCAGGCAGAGTTAGATCTTACATGCCAGAATTTATCCCAGCTTGAGGATGAGGCCGTCCGACAATAAGAGGCAGAGAGCCGAGCCAAAGAGTTGGTCGGGCCCCAGGTTGCCATTTTGAGGAGTCGATTGGAAGAACTCATGTATCGATCATCACAATGCTGATGTCCTTTGTCTTTTTGTCCCTCTTTTCGAGAGACCCTTTTGTAGCATAGAAAGAAGAACTTTTCATTTTGTGAATGAATTTTTTTAGTTTTTCTTCTTTACTTGTCCATTTATTATGAACATTCTTGTACAATAATGAGAATTCTCTCAGAGGTAATATAACATAAGGGGATAGAGGTAACTCCGCTGGGCATAGGGTGTTTACTCAGAAGTTATATGGACATGGTAAACACAAAATTTTCATGGTAGAATTTTTCTTAATCAGAGGTTATATGGACATGGCAAGGATAGATTCCACAGGTGTATAAAATAACTCAGAGGTAATATGGACATAAAATATTCTATAGATAATCATGACAACGTGGGGTTTGTCATGGAAGAAATCTACTCAGAGGTAATGGACATGGTAGGCATGAACTTTATTGGGGAATAAAAAACAACTCAGAGGTTATATGGACATAAAGTGTTTTCTATTGGGGAAATACGAAAGGGATGAACTCGTTAATAGAATTCATCAACATTCATAAGGACTGTAGAAATATATGCTGATTTTTACTTCAGATATACTATTTTTTTAGGAATTTACCATTGATCGACATCATTAGCAAATAGCCGTTAGGTTTGGTCAGTCGGTAAGCACCATTGGAATAGATTGTCTCTATGACGAATGGTGCTTCCCACTTGGGCTGGAACTTCCTAGCCGTCTTGTGAGTCATCACCATCGGTCTTCGAACTGATAAGACGAGGTCATCCCTTGGAATATTCTTTTCCGGACCTTTTTGTCGAAGGCCCCAAAAATTCGAGCTTGATAGAGTTCGATACGTTGTTGAGCAAGTAGACGTTTTCGTCCAACGCTTCCAACTCCTGTAGCCGACGGCGTTGATTGTCTTCGACTGTTAGCTGGTTGGTGACGGCTACCCGTAGAGATGGAATCTAGATCTAGGAGAAGTACCGCCTTGCTCCCATAGACAAAGGATAGTGACGTGTTGCCAGTAGGTGTCCGAACGATCGTACGGTAAGCCCATAGACATTCACCAAGTTTTTTATTCCAGTCGCGCTCATTGGAAGATACGACTTTCTTGAGCAATATGACGATAGTCTTGTTGAATGCCTCGGCTAGTCCATTTGTTGCAGGATTGTAGGCCGTTGATGCTACGTTCTGTATTCGATTCTTGTCACAAAACTAATGGAATGCATGGCTCACGAACTGAGGGCCATTGTCATAGATGACGCTTCGAGGAACTTCGAAGCGGTAAATGACGTGATGCTTAACAAAGCTGATCACAGTTTGAGGTTTTCAACTCTACCAGAGGCACTGCTTCCGCCCACTTGAAAAAGTAATCGGTGATGGCGAGGATGAACCGGTGCCCTTTGGAGGATGGAGGGCTGATCGGCCTGATGATATCCATTCCCCATGCTTCAAAGGGCCAGGCAGTGGTAGTGGGGTGCACGAGCTCGAAGGTTAGTGGATGAAGTCAACATGCGACTGACATACCCAGTACTTATTTACGTAATCAACAACATTTTCTATCATAGTGGTCTAGTAGTAGCTATGCAACGTAGTTGGTCTTTTAATTTAGGCCTAGGCTGGTGGGCTCCGAAGGTGCCATCGTGTGCCTCTCTGAGTGCCTCTTGTGCTTCTGTCTTGGATAAACATCGCAGGAGAAGTCGTCGTATGAATGATGATACAACATTTTGGTAGCTGTGTTGTAGAAGAACCGGAGCGAGCGTCTCTTGACAGAAATGGCTTCCTTCGGGTCTTCGGGTAGGACTCCGTAGACTGCATAGTCTATGAACGGGAATCGCCAGTCTCGAACGTCAACATTAGTGTCTACCTATACAGAGTAGCTCAGGCACATGTGCAGGTTATTCTTTGGGCAGACCAGCTCCTGACCCATTACTATGACGGAGTATTGATTCCGACAGGAGCTGCCAGAGAGGCGGCGAGACCGACAAGGGCATCGGCCTCAAGTTTTGCAATTGAGGTACATGTTCTATGAAGAACCCTATGAAGGTAGAAATGATATCGATTGCTGCCTGATGGTAAGGGATCAGATCTTCGTGCCGAACCTCATATTGCCCTCGAACCTGGTTGATAATCAGCTTCGAGTCACGTAGGCCTCAATGTAGTCGACCCACAACTGTTTAGCAAGCTGGAGCCCAATCATGAGAGCGTTATACTCAGCAACATTATTGGTGCATGACTCATGAGAGAATATGCACGATGGATGACTAGGCCGTCGGGGGTGATGAGAATGACTCTGACCCATGTGATGATCTCGCCTTTGGGTCCTGTTCTTGAAACGCCATCGAAGAACATTCACCAAACAGGATTGTCTGTGATCGCATTCGACTCTAGGACTTTGTTTGGGATGCCATCATAGAGCTTTGACGTCTCTAGTACAGAATGTGCTGCCAATAAGTCGGCCAATGCTTGACCTTTAATTACCTTTTGTGGGATGAACACCATGTCATAAGGCATCAAAAGGATTGCCCATGTGACTAACCGCAAGTTTAATGCCCCTGACTTGGTTATGAGGACTCTGAGAGGGTTAACCTGGAAGATGACATGAATTGTCTATCCAACTACATAATGGCGTGTCTTTTGAATACAAAGACTAGAGTGAGACCCTCCTTCTCAACAGGATAATGCGATGCTCAACACTAATCATGGTTCTACTTAGATAGTAGATTGCCTATTCGTAGCCTGCATTGCTTCTCTGGGCTAGTAAAGCACCGAGAGAATGGTCCATGGTCCGGACGTACAGTAGAAAGTGCCTTCCTATGACAGGTGCTACCAGTACTGGAGGGCTAGTGAGGTACTTCTTGATGTCATCGAATGCATGCTGGCATTCTTCGGTCCAGACATAAGAAACTCCTTTTTTTATCAGTTTAGTAAAGGGTTGGCATTGTCCAAAGAGATTTGCTATGAATCTTCTGATGTATTCCAAGCGTCCTTGCAGACCCCGTAGCTGTGGAGATTTTTTAGGGGAGCCATATCTAGGATGGCCTTGGCCTTCTCAGTCAATGTGAATACCCTTGGCCGTGATGATAAAACCCAAGAGCTTACCGCTGGAAATCCCAGGAAAGACTTGGTTGGGTTCATCTTCAGTTGACGTGTCCATATCAAGTCGAACACTGTCCCCAAGTCGTCCAAATGGCTGGATTTCTTCTGGCTCTTAACGACAATGTCATCAACATAACATTCCACCATTTTTTGAAGGTGTTTATGGAATATGGTACTCATAGCCACTGGTATATTGCTCATGCAATTTTCAATTCGAAAGACATCACTATATAATAGTATATTCCTTTTAGAGTCTGAATGATGTGTGTTTTTCATCTTCAGGGAACACCTTGATCTGGTTGTAGCCTAAGAATTCGTCCATGAAGGACATGCGCTTGAAGCCACAAGTGTTGTCAATCATCACATCAGTGATCGGGAGGAAAACTTATCTTTTGGACAGGCTGAGTGAAGGTCCCTGAAGTCTATGCACTCAAATCTTCCCGTTCTTCTTAGTGATATGAACAATGTTGGCCACCCAGGCTGGATGTTGCTCTTCGCGAATGATACCACTCTCTATGAGTTTGTCGACTTTTTTTTCTGATAGCATCCATGATGTTGGGATGGAAGCGACGCTGTTATTGTTTGACAGGTTTAGCATTGGGCAGGATGTTGAGTCGGTACATTGCGACTTGTGGGTCTAAACCTGGCATGTCTTCAAAGCTCCAAGCAAAGACATCAATGTACTCTCTGATCAGCTGTATCAGAGATTCTTTGTCTTCTCCAGTCAAGCTTTTGCTAATGAAGATGGGTTTAGGGGTAGCCTCATCTCCTAGCTCTACTTAGACGACCTTGTCTTCAGTGGGAGGTTCTAGCTGTTCAAAATGCCACTCCCATTAGGATCCTAGGTGTTGTGTCCAGGGTTCATCTTCGAAAAATTCGAGCATCTGGTCTTCCTCTTCGATTGGGAAATCTGCAGAGACCATATTAACGGACAGTATCTTCTTAAAGGCTTGGCCGATACTGGTATTAGAGTCCCAGGTTGAGGAATCAGAGGAGTAAAAATGCACCATGACCTTCGATTTTGAACTCTTCGAAGTTGTTATTGGTGTAACATAACCCACCCTCCGACGAGTTCGCTGGTAGTATTTTGAGACTTCCCCTTTAGAGTACGAAGCCGTAAAGGAAGTCGGCCTTTGTCGTAATTCAATCCTCTGTCGCTGTTCAAGTCGTATCCCATCTTCTAGATAAGGTGTTTGGCTTGAGCAATGTAACGGTAGAGCTGTATCATACTGTTATCGAGTTCTGGCTCTGCGGGAGTAAGTCTTTGAGGATGCTCTACCCGACCGAAGATGATGGGTTCCTCATCTTTCTTTCTTGCTAGAACCAGGAAGTAAGCATCTCGGGAAGGGACAACTCGGCTTGCAAGATTAGCGGTTGTAACTTGTGTTTGCAACATACACAAAGCGTTGTCTAAGAAATATATAGTGTTCCAGTGTGCACAAGAGTAATTCAAATACAACTTTATATTAAGAAAATATAAAATTTTATCCTGAGGGATTACATCATCTAAAGAATACACCTCAGCATTAGCGCATATGTAGTCTCCTAACTCCTCGTCAGTGAGAACTAGGGCTGCCACGGGAGAAGGTGGAGGAGGCTTACGCTTCAATTTGACTACCAAGGGGACTGGAGTCGGAGGTTCCTGCGACCATATAGTTGTTTTTGAGGCCCTTCGGGAGAACTTTATTTGCATAGGCTCCTGGCTAGTAGTTGATGCCGTCGGGGGGAACTAGCAGGAGCCTTTTCTCGAAGCTTGATGACAAAAGGCGCTGATGTTTGGGGAGGCTTCCCCCTCAATCGATCCCTCAGTGGTTCTTTGGCCATAGCTGCAGTTTCTGATGTAGTATCTGCCTCGCCGTCAGCATCATTAGCATCATCGTCCCATGGGACTGACTTGTACAGATCAGCATTCGTATAATATGCTTCGAGTCCTCAGAACGAATCAATGTCAGCAAACTCAGTCTTGATAGTCCCGTCGCTGGCCGCGTACTTTATACATTGATAGAGAGTAGAAGAAACGATCATGTACTCATGAATCCATGGTCGACCCAACAACATATTGTAGTTTATGTCTGCATCAATGATATAACAAGTCACATCCGTCTGGAGGTTGCCTATCTGGCATTTCATATGGATCTTGCCTAAGGGATCACTCTCTCCAGCATTGAAATTGCTAATTGTAGTGTTCGATGCGGTCAGCTGATGCACCAGAATCTCCAAGATTTGGAGAAGACCTCCAGAGGATGATGCTGAGTGAGGATCCATGGTCGATGTGGATGTGATCGTCCTTGATGGCACCAATATACCCTGTATAGTACATGGGTCTATTGTGCCGGTTGTTCTTCAGCAACATGTCCTGCTTAGTGAAAGTGATGTTAGGAATCACCTCGACCACACTATGGCAATGTGGGCACGCAGCAGGGTCGTCCTTGTGTGGTTGCACCTGGGTGAGAAAGGAATCAACATTCTGCAGAGCCTCGCTGAGGGCGTCACGAGTCTCTTTGGAGAGACGGAGGAGCTTGAAGAGCGAGAACCTGGCTGGAGTATTGGCAAGCTGCACGAATATGTCAAAGTTGTAGGACTTGATTGGCCCTACTGCCGAGTCTTTCCTTAGAGCTTTGTCAAAGCGAACCTCCTTCTGCCTCTGCTTATCTGCTATAGGGGTTTGAGACGAACCTGCTTCCGATACATCGGGTGTAGTGGGGGCAGCCGGTGGAGGTACTTCCTCCTCTAAATCCTGGTGGTCCTCTCACTGGTACGCCAAGCGAGTGGTAATGAGAGCATCGTCAGACGATGTAGAGACTGTACGGCACGACTTGACTTTCTTTCCTTTAACGAAGTGCACTGCAGGCAGCATCATATCAGGGGCAAGATCATGAGGATCCACATAACTTCGCCTCGGGGTATCGAAAGTGGGATGAGGCCTTGAGCATTGTTACGGGCCGGTAGAAGATTGACTACTTCCATTGTCACCCTTGGGATAGGAACGACACCGTCTTGAGCTTCCATTCTTGGAAAACTTCCGAACTGGAGGATGACCAAGTTGGAAGTGACAGTCTTTTCCTCGTAGTCGAGTGAGATGAGTTTAGCATCAATGAGGTATTGGATCTGTCTCTTCAACACGTAGCACTCGCGTGTTGAATGGTGAATATATTGGTGATAGTGGCAGTATTTTGGATTATCCACCTTTCCCACTTCGTTCGAACGCTTTGGAGGCGGGAGTTGAAGTTTGCCCCCCTTCCTTAACATATTGAAAAGTTCTAGCATATCTTCGTCGTTGAAGGAGTAGGTTTCCTTCGGCTTTGGCGCTTCTGCCGGCTTCTGGTTCATTGACACTGAACCTTTGGAGATATTGACGGTCATGGCTTGCTTCCCTTTACCGTCATTAGGGACATAATTATTGCTAGATGAGTGCTTCCCTTTGTCTTCGAGTGAGGGGAAAATCTATTCCAGCAATTATGTGTCCCGAGCCTTTCTTTTGGCTATATCCACCTTGGTGATGAAAGGTTTCCACTCTACGCATGGAGCACTGTGCCACAACTTGATTACGGGAAGCATGTTCTTGTGGCATAAATCTATGAGCATAGGTTTGGGCACACCAGGTGGTAACCTCAAAGCTGCCTGGCGAAAGCACTCAATATCATTATGTACAGACTCTTTCTCATTCTGGAGAATGTCCATGAGAGTAGACATCGTCATGTCAATTCCTACTTTGTAGAATCGAGCAAGGAATAGATGCTTCAAATCATCAAATGACGAAATACAGTTATCGGGGAGACTGCAAAACCATTCGTAGGTTACCTCCTGCAACGCTCCTATGAATATGTTCGTGAGCAGAGCATCATCTTTTGGCAGATGCCAGTTACCGAGGCAAAGTACCTCAGGTATCGACGAGGAGACTCCTTCACATCAAATGGCACAAGCGTCTGTAACTTGTACTTGGGAGGATATATTACATTATCCCATTCGGCAGGATATGGTTGCCGAATCCCCATCTTTTGGAGTGATTCTCGCTTTTCTCTAGTGTCATAGCGAGCGTACAATTCTTTGAGGGCCTTCTACATGTCATTTGACATCGTGGATCCAGTCGTTGATGGAGTAGATGACAACAGCATTGCTTGACTCAAGATGGGAGGTACATTAGACTCGCCGTTCATACTTGGGTCTTGGTTGGCAGGAGCAGGGACGTTGGATGTCAATTTCTCCTTGATCTTTAGAACTACAGAAATCAAGGCCTGCATAGTTTTATTTAACGTATTCAGACCCGTCTCTAAGGCCTCTATACATTCTTTCCGTGTTGTCACCTTTGGCCATGAAAACGGACATCAGGTAAGGACAGATAGAAGGGATGGTGGATCTTTCGCTCTCTGGATCAGACAACTGAGTCTCGTCATCCTGAGGGTAGACTGGTAGATTGCTATCATCTATCGACTGGTTGTAGTTGCCACCCCCAGCCTGCTGGTTGCTTGCGCCAACGGAGGCATCTTTGTCAGGTCCATACAATCCCTCATCGGGTTAGAACGAAGGATTGTTATGGATGGTGGAGGGTTGGCTACCCCAAGCCTGTGATAAGAGTTTGACCTGAGCGCGGGTGTGTTGGAATACACCTGTATTGGGCACTGCCAGTTTGTTGCCTCCCAGTCGACCCTTAGATTTGTTGGCCGGTGGGAGGGTTATTGGCAATCTTCTTGAGAGATGGAGAATCTTGCATCGCGTTGCATGAAGCAACGAGGAGTTTATCTTCTTCTTCACTCAACGATTATTTGTCGAGTCTCTGATGTACATACGCCATCGGTTGCAGTCTTTGGAAGACAGACTGCCTCTTCGGTGGCGATGCTGCTGTTTGGCATCAACAACAGTTGATGGTGATCTGGGCGCAGGTATGTCTTGGGCCAGACACGTTACGCGCAACGGAGTCCTCCTTCGCCTTACGTTTATGGGAGATCATGTTGTGCAGATCAGAGGCCGCCACTTTTATATTCATCTTATGCATGCAGGGAACCTGCGCACATAAATACGGATGTGAAGGTAGCTTCCCTCTTCTTAGCTCCTACACGTGAGATACGCTTAGGTTCCGGTTAGAAGGTTGCTTGTGAGGCAGACTCCCTCCATGCTTACAGTAATGTTGTTCGCACGAGTCTATCCCCATAGTATGTACCCCTTGGCTTGAATCATGCGCATAGACGCTCAAGTGATAACGAGATTTTACTGGTTGAGGCATCGAAGCACTCGAACCAGTTTTGTATAGCTTTTTATCGGCTGTGTGCGTGACTGTCAACGCGGGCCTTTGGTTAGTTGTTGGCATGGCACGTTGATCGCTTGTAGCGCATACATCGTTGGTCTTCCTCCTACTATCCCTAGAAGGTGCATAGTATTCAAAATCTAATTGGGTGGTCAGCGTAGCACTTTGGTCGCGTAAGGTGCGTGTTGCTTTGGATTTCTTCGTTCCATCCCTAGAAGCTGCATGGCATTTAGAATCCAACATGATTATTGGCGTAGCACGTTGTTCGCACAAGGCGCATGCTGCCTTGGATCCCTTCACATTACCCCTAAAAGGTGCGTAACGTTCAGAGTCCAACATAGCCTTACCCGATGGGTAGGCAATTCTATTAAAGATAGATCTTCTCGCCTGCGCAGCTGTCTTCGTGCACGGGTGGGAAACTGCGTGCTTCCTCCGACGTTGTGCCTTCATCAGGCATGCAACGGGAGAGCTACACTCCTCGCTGCACTTCTCACCAGCGGGGACTGAATGAGACGATATGACAGTAGCAGTTGAAGTCTTCTTCAGGGTTTTGTCGTGTTCTAGAGCGCAGTCCCATCCGTCTTGCTCCTCGTCGTAGCAAGCTTAGGCACCCAGGTACGTCGAGTCTTCTTCGATTTTATGAACTGCTTCGAAGGGCTCGACTTCTCTTCAGAGAGAAGATCTTCAAAAGCTTGCTGGTCGAAACGTACGACCAACATCTTTTGAGAAGATCCCAGCAAGTCGTCATCAGATTGCGTCACCACCTTCTCATTGGAGGAGAAGGAAGTCCCCAGTAGTGTCATCATCTTGTTTGTCATGAAAAAAGGTTGAACAAACTTTTTGTATATTAAACGTGTAAAAGAGTACAAAGGATTACAGGAGATCTAAGTACAAAATTTCTGGAGAAGTGTAACGGTGGAAATCGAGCACTATATCAACTCATTACTCCATTAACGATCTGACGATGAGTTGAACTTGCTCTGACTGGTGCTTGTGAGTGGAACTCTGGGTTGCCAATCAAGAAGACGTCAATATTTGCAAAAATAAAAAAGTATTTGATTATAAACTGAGAAGAGTGTGTACAAGAGTACAAGTTAATTTCTGGGAAAGTACAACTATAGGAATCTGATATGAAGACGATTACTTTATCCCTTGGACGATGCGATGTCGAAGAAGAAAGCCTTTGGAGAGTGCTGCAGTAAGTGCTCAAGAGATTATGATCATTCGTGATCCTTGAGAAGTGATTTGGAACCCTATTTATAGAGTTCTGAAATAACTGTCAGCCAGTTATTTTGGTTGGCACAGACAACAATTGGCGCACCGTCACCCTTCACACGAACAGTTAACTATATTGGACGCGTGGCACTATGTGAGAGAGATGCACGTGGTCGTGGGCAGTATCGTGTGCACATTCTTCGAGATTAGTGGCATGCACGCCACATCATCTAACTACTTTGGATGATAATTGATTGATTAGCACCAACTATTGAATGGCGCTGGGCGCTATCTTCTATTTAGTGCCGTCTACTTAATTCATTGATTACCTCATGCCAACTGCGAATGGCACGAGATAGCTGTCAGTTATTGTGACAAATTTGACACAATCTCCTCGAGCGCCGTGCATTTGGGATTTGAAATGAATTTTCCTCGACTGACGTGCTGTCAGTCATGATGACAACTGTTTAGCTTCTCGGAAAAGACTGCCACGTGTTGTCCAGCGCCATCTGATGCTAGCGCCATCTGATGTCAGGCACCGTCTAATAACCAGTGCCATTTGATGATTTGAGTCTTGGCGCCTTTTGTGAGTAGCACATGGTAATGTTTGTACTTTTTGAGCTTCTACAAGACCCCCTTCAAACTTTTCAAATTTGAAATGTTCGAAATTTGAAATACTTTGAATAAGAAGCGATCTTTTGCACCAGTGGCACAGTGCAGAGTCGTAACTGACCCGCTTTTTATATGCAGATTCTGCGACTGTTACGTCTCTTTTTGGTTATAAATAGCCGACTGAAGAGAGAGAACTTTCTCTCTCGAATTCCTGTCTTCTTCCTCTTCCAAACTCTCGAAGCTTTTACTCGATCGAATGGCGCCTAAGAGATCCGCGACAGAGAAGGGAAAGAAGGTGGCCGGAGCCACATCGTGCGTGCCTCCACTGATGGTGCCACAACATGTCACACCGTCGGCGAGAGCCGAGGAAGCGAACCCCGCTCTGGAAGGTGAGAATCTCATCATAGAAGATGAAGAGAATGCTCGTGCCATTCGCATGTGGCGCGACTAAGACCAACATCGACCGCCTCTTTCAAAGTGTTGGTTGATGCTTTGTGCCATCTATAAACTGCGCCACCTCTTTCAGAGTGTTGGCTAAAATTAATCATAAAAAATGATGCCCTGCGCCATTTATTATGTCCTAAGCAAGATGCGCCATCTGAAGTCATGCACGAATCATGTGCTGACTGACTAATACGCCATCTGACTTGATATCTGTCACTCTGTATGCACTAACTGAAGACTTTTCTTCATATCCTGCACCATCCATGATTGGTGCATGGTGTTTCTTTAAGAAAACAATCTTTTCAAGATTTTAACTTTGAATTTTCGTTTGCAGTTGATCTGAGAGAAGACCCTCATGCTGAGGAATTGGCTTCTGCCTTCCGGGTGTCTGAGCATCAGGAAAACCTATCTCATGTCACCTTTCCACAATATGATGAGCCAACTCCCAGGCAAACTACGCTAGAGAATCAGGACTATAAAACTTTGTTGTGTTTAATAAATGGCACTCCTTTTCTGTATGAGGACGCAAAACCTTATAAAAAACCAGCGTTCCTCTTTGGAGAAGCTATAGCTACAGACTCTCAACCTAAGTCGAAAAAAATCGTCGAGCCTTCGTAAGAGGAAACACATTGGTATACTTGCCTGAGATGATAAATAATCTATCTCTATCTCGATATGCCTATGCCAGCTATCTAAGAAAGATGTCATGGGATTTGACTCCTGCCCAAGAAGCTAGAGTCGGAAGAATATGTCACAGTCATGGGGACCACAATAGAGACATCTTCCTCTACAATTCTGATCAGTATAGCACCCGCTTAAGGGGTCTGAGACCAAGTTGCATACCGTCTGATGACACGGCTGTGATGCTACCTGTCAGAATACCCATCTTTACTAATATGTATGCTGCGTCTGAGGGAGAATATCCTCGTTGTGCTACCATGAGGCTAACTGGATTAATGTATTCGGAGATTGTTCGTTGAAACCGTCTTTCTGTGTGGGCTTTAAACAGCTTTCGTGAGAGGTTACAGGAACTGGGCCTCTACAAAACCGTTTTGACTACCTCTTGCAGAATCCAAAATAACTCCAACATATTTTTGGCTTGAACATAATGGTACAACAGTAGGACTGGTACCTTTGCCACTCCTTACGGAGAATTAGGTTTTGCTCTCCATGAAATACAATTTCTTTCGCGTTTGCTAATGGAAGATAACCCTTATGAAGAGTACATACCAACCGAGGACGAGCTAGAGACCTTGGCAAAAGTGAACCCTCGGATGGTGGCAGTTCTCGATGAATTGCTGTGTCACTTTACAACCTGCATGCATCTGTACATGAGCGGTGCTACATGCTATATATCTAAATGGTAGGTATACCCTTCTTTGGTCATAACACAGACCCTAAAGTGCAAGATCAGTCTGAATGTATGCATCGCTTCTTTGAGCCACTTGATGCTCAAACCATATCTCGGCTTATAGAGGAATCTGGCCGTGTTGACACAAAATTAGTTAAACCCTGGAATGGTTATGCTGTCAATACTCCTCTGGAAAGCTATATAAACAGAGTGGTATCGATTTATCTCCAGAAGCCACCTTAGCAGGCTTTCTTTCTCTATGGTTACGACGGTTTGTCATCCCAGGTGCTAGTGCCATTGACCGAATCCATCGCGGTGTGCTATTTGTAGTAGTATGTTTGGTATTTGGATACAAAATAGACATATTGTCTGCAATGACCAGTCGGCCGAACACAAGACTTTGGAGTTTCACCGATGGTTTGATGGAAAAACCCAACAATCGGAAGGAATATCCTTGCACCGAGATGACATACACATATCTATTGTCTGGTTATTGCATCACCCTTCATTGATGGATCCTGACCTTGGAGTCGGAGGAGCATTGGCCGCCAATTTTATCGAAAGATTTGCTAAGGCCTAATGGAAGGTTATGTCTATATCTGACTGCAGAAAGGCAATAGGGAGTAGACTGGAAGTTTTTCTGCACTTCTCCTCCACTTGGATATGAAAACTTTCCAACCCCTATCCAAGATTTAGAGCCCGTTGGTTCTCACCCCTCTCCTGAGGCCTTTAATTGGTTGAAGTCAATCATGCCTTCACACCTGGTATACGGGTTTGAAAACAATTGCTATCTGGAGCCTCATTTGCCAAGTCGCTTTGCTCGTTAATTTGGTTATGACCAACTACATGTCGGGAATGAGACGACATGTCTTAAAGCTTCTGTCACGACCCACACCCAGTGTAGGGGCACGAGAAGTGGGTACGTCCAGCCTACGCCACAGTGTCGGCGGTAGAACGCTGTCCTAGGTTACTATCTAATCAACAACTCATGCAATTATATAATGTACTTATCAAATCTCAACTCCGAACGGAGGACAAGTATAGAACTAATAAAATCTCAATCACAGTCTAAGCAAGATATGATAACACAGAAGGTTATAACTAAGACTGAATAACAACAACCAACCAACTACTAAATAATAATCTCAAAACAACAATATCTCAACTTATTACAATTCAAGTTCTAAAACATGAAATCTAAACTAAGTCAACTAGCTAATCTCCCGATCACTCCTGAGTGTCGTGGCCAAAGGTAGCTAAGCCATCTCCCGGTCCATAGTAAGTAGGGCAAGTGTCCTCGGGGCAAGCATCTGTAATATTTTCAACAGGTCCAGTCAGGATAGGAACGAGTACAACTCATCAAGAAAATCCCAAGTAAATGACAGAGAACTACAAACAGTTATAGACAGTTATATTGATGAATCATAGCAGTTTTATACAGGTAGTGATGTAGAGAAACAGTTAAGGTACAAGGAAAGTAAAGTAACTAAACAAGAAGAGAAACATGGCAATGAAGACTGTAAAAATATAATCTAGCTGAACTAGAGTAACATGATATAAGTCCAGACAGTATAATAAGAGTCAAGGGTAATCCCAATGTGAGTCCAGATAATGTAATCTAATACCAGATAATTCCAGTACAAGATGAGTCCAGTATAAGGTGAGTCCAATCAGTGATTAAAGATTCCAGGGTGAGTCCAGACTATACTCTAACAGTGTATTTTAAAATATCAGGATCGATATGTGAACGGCTGTAGGTAATATGGCACACCGTACAATCGACCAAGTGTGGGATGTCTATCATTCCAGTATAATTACAAGGGAGTGGTTCCAGTATTTGGGAATGTTCACATGTCTACTCCAATATCTTTTCGCCCAACAAGTACAAGTGAATCCATAACCCGACACGAAACAAGAACAAGTCTAGCCAGAACATGAATGATTCCAGTAAATGATTCCAGGGTGATTCCAGTAGGTAATTCCAGAAATAGAGGCCAGACATGAAATAATGAGTGTCGCATGAAATGGATCCAGCAATATCGAATCGTGTTTGTAATAGAGAATCATATAGAACTAACTACAACTGAAGTACAGTAATCGACAAGTAAATAGAAGAACTACCAGAGAATGTACTCGCCTGGTATCCTGAATATCTGAAGAGAATATACTGTCCGAGGAGTGGTGTCTATCTCCTATAGAACAGTACAAGTCACTACATGTCCAAAATAATATAATAGACTGCTACAATGCATCTACATGATGTTTGGGGTCAATCTAGGCTAAAGTCAACCTTTGGTCAACTCTAGTCCACTACACTAGTCAAACTAGGTCAACTAGGTCAAGCCTACCCCAAACAAGTCTCACTAAGTCTAGCCAGCCTAGTCTAGCAAGCACACATCAAAACTAGGCTATACAAGCCAACAACACACAATCATTGGGCATTCATGCCATATACACAGGCTGTATCACATAGGGATACAGCCCATAGGCAATGTGCCACGTATATAGGCTATAGGCCATAACACACATATAGTCTATTCTCACATATTTTATACATATAATATATATATCTAATTTATATAAATAACACACACTTATACATATAGGCCACATTATGCATATAAACAATATATATATATATATATATATATATATATATATATATATATATATATATATATATATATATATATATATATATATATATATATATATATATATACATATAGAGAGAGCCATGTGTGTGTGTTGTGTCACAAATGAAACAGTGTTGTAGCTAGGGTGAGTGAGTGAGTGAGTGTGCATATGGGATACAATGTGACAGTTAACAGTATAGAGTAATAGGAAATCAGGAAATGTGTGTGGTATGTGATAGGTTTTAGTGTGTTAACAGGGAATGACTTAGGGATTTCAGTACAAGGGCAGTTAACCAGTGTAATGTGAGTGTGTGTGAGGGTGTACAGAGCTAACATGTGGGTGTACAAGGATAATGTGAGTTCAAATCAGTAGGGTGTGTGTTAACATCTCAGATTTCTGGGTATCAATATGACAGTTTACAAATAGGGTTCTCAGGAATTGGCAATGACAGTTTGTGTCTAATAGGTTTGGCTAACAGTGAATTGATTTAGGGATTTCAGTGCAACAATAAGTGGGGATCAATGTAATGTGTGTGTGTGTGTGTGTGTATGGAACTGAAATCAGTGGTATGTGATACAACATAAAACAGGGATCAATGTGACAGTTTAGTGTAACAGTGCAAAGCTCAAGTGTCCTTAAGAAAAATGAGAACCAGATGACAGTTTACCCAATCAAACCCCAACACAAATTCGAAACCCGATCATCCAATTTCTAACACAATTATAAACCAACATTTAAGTAACTAACACACATGTACATGAATTAAACATGGTAATTAAACATCAAATTCAGTTTTAACTGGGAAACTAATTTCAGAAATTAAGCTAACAGTGATTAAAATCAGAAAGTATCAGTCAAATAGGGAATTTGAAATTCGAACATCAAAATCTTGATAATACTATGAATTAATGGTTGGTAACACATCCCACACCTGTGTACATGTTAAACAATGTATATGTGTCTAACCAAGTGGACACATTCGTGTCCAAATTACTAAAACACCATACGAGTTATGCGTCTGGACACAGCATCGTACACGCGTGCACACGTGTCCAGCGCACGACACAGGCCACGTGGGGACACGTGGCCATGTACACACGTACGCCAGGGGTAGGGATACCCCTATGACACCCTGTGCCATGTCCTAGACACGTGTTGTGTCGCTTCTAGCCGCGTGTCAGTGAAGAAATTAGTGCGATTCAGTCCGCTCGTGCGGCCAGTACGGGGAGGAGAACTCCTCGCACACTCCACCATCTGGGCTCAAATTTTGGAAGACCCATGTCAGTCAATGCCCTGACATCCTTCCAAAATTTGGCGCGTCCTCATGTCCTATACAGGGAGAAATTGACCCCGAGATGCAGGACACTGCCCTAAGGCTGCTGTGGGCGTGTTCGTGTCCACGTGTGGACACGACATGACCCTAAATTCTTGAATCATGGACACGAATCAATAAGCTAACCCTAGATCTAGGAATTCAATAAAAAACAATTACAAAAATAGCAAAAGAAATCGGTTGGGCATTTTATCAAACACCTTAAAAAACACAATGATACGTATCCGATACGGACACAAAACTTAATACAAACGGCACCAAACTTCTACTGTAGCTAGGGGACACCTAGATCTAGGCTACCATGCAATAAAAACAGGAATTAAATAGAATTAGAGGGGTTTACCTATATGTTGCAAAGATCAAGAAAAAGCCCCAAATCAAACCATTTTCGTTGCTATCCAAATCCTCCAAATTGCTCTTAGACTAAAATTACTCCTCAAAATCAGCAAGTAGAGGTTGATTAGAATCATATGCAAAAGATTTGGGTCCAAAAGGATTTAAAATGAATTTACTAGGAATTTTAGAAGATGGGATTTATCTTTCTTTCTAAAACTTGGTTGAGCACACAAAAGAGGCAAGAACAAGGAAGGGGGCATTAAATAGGAGTGGGAATCCTATTATGGCTGGTCACTTAGGGTTTGGTTAGGGTTAGGGCTTCAAGTTATGGGCCTATGGGCTTAAGTCACAAGTCATGGAATTTAAATCATAAGTCATTGAATTAAAACCATAAGTCATGAAATTAATGCACCTATTCTATTCCTCATATTTGAAAACTAGATCCTAATGGCTAGAATGAGGTTAACTTAAGTTAGACTAGGGTCACCATAGCTAGGGTTAGCTTCTAGGCTAGTCTACAAGTCTCAATAAGTCAAAGTCAAGGATAGCATTCACCAATCTAATATTTTAATCAAATAATTCTAATAAGCCAAAATGACCAAATTACCCCTAGGCTAAAAATGATAATTAAATATTCCTAATCACATGGTTAGGCTCTAGGTCAGACAGTCTCTAGGATTTTACTAGCAGCACATCAAAATCATAAGTCCCAGTTTTTAAATAGTTTAAAAATGATTAAAAATTACCAAAAATCATAATATGATGTAAATACAAATAATTAATAATTATAATTACAAAATTTCAAAATTACCCTCATTTGGAAAATTGGGTGTTACAAGTCTACCCCCCTTAGAAAAATTTCATCCTCGAAATTAAGATGATCGCACCCCTTCTAGGTCAATCCCCCAAAAATCAAGGTCAAGAGATAATCATGCAAACATAATCTTACTGGTCGTGATTCCATAGTCTCGAACAGGGTAGCTACACTATCTAGCAAATCACAAGCAATATCCTGGCAGGTACTAATGGGAATCACACATGAAAGTAGAGAGGAAGAACAAGAAGGACAAACCTGCTAACCCATCACCTGCATCGTCGGTCTCCTCGACCGCCATCGCAAAAGCTCCACCCCTCTGGTGCTGAGCTACAGGTGGCCTAGCTCCCTCAAAAGGAGGTACAGCAGGACAATCTATCATCTTGTGAGCACCAGACCCACAGAATAGACAAACCTTCAGCCTCCTCCTACAAGACTCCCAAACATGCCCGGCCTTCCTACAGTAGGCACAAGTCGGCACCCTGCGGTCCTGTCCTCTAGGTTGATGCTGTGCCTGCTGAACCATCACTAGTGCCTGCGTCTGCCGAATCTGTATGTGAGGCCTCTTGGTCTGGCCTCTGCTACTGCTGGTACCGTGAGCGTCCTGACCCCTCTTCAGTTTTAACCCTAGGTCGTCCTCCGCTGCCATAGCACCAGAAAAGATCTCCGCAAAGGTAGCATTCCGGTCACTCTTAGTCAGTGACCGAACCTCCCTGATCAACCCTCGACGGAACTTCCTAGCCTTCGTCTTCTTCGTCAGATCATCAATAAATCGGGCCAACCGGCAAAACTCTCCGGCGTGCTCAGCAAATGTCTGGTTCCCCTGAACCAGACTCTCGAACTGCGCCTCGATGCCTCCTAGTGCCACATCTGGAAAAAATTGTTCCTTGAACAGCTCCCATGTCTGACCCTCTACTCCCACTCTGGGATCTGTCTGGTACCAGGTACGGGCTAAGTCCTGTATCTGACTGTCTGCCGCCTCGATATGAAGTCAGGGTGGTATCTCCGCCAGCCTGAAAATCTCCTCGATATGGTCAATCCAATCATCCGTATAGTGAATGCCCTAAGTGCCCAGGAAATCTTTAGGATGCATCTTCTGAAAGTCCTGGATATCATTCTCCTTCCTGTAAGGCTGCTGCTGTGGGCCCTGAGTTGCCACCATCTCCACAGTCGTACGGACCAGCTGGTGGGCCTCGTCAATCCCCTGACGGAAGTCGACAGTCTGACACTGCTACTGCTGCTGGTGAGACGCCAGAATCTTCTCCACAAAAGAAAACAGGTGGGCAGCATCAACCAATCCTGCAGGTGGCTGCAGGCCCTGCTGCTGAAATACCTCAAGAATGACTGGGGTCGTCCTTTGAACATGTGGAGGCACACCCCCAAAGGCTACAGTCATTCCTGTCTGATCAGGAACAGAAGGTGCTACAGTCCCAGCATGCTGCTGCACTGGACGAGAGGTGGCAGACTCCTCTCCAGCGGCTGCTGTACCAGAGCGGTATGATCGCGTCTCCACCATCCTGAAGACAGATCAAAAAAAGAAAGTCAATACTGAGCAGGAATCAATAAAATCAAAGGAGGACAGTTTATTTCAAAGAAGACAAATCAGTAAGATGTGTAGATGGCATGAATTGAAACAGAAAATTTTTCTAACTGTGATTGAGTACCTCTCCGTTAAAGCCTATCTCTCAATCCTATCGTAGGCTATAGTGATACTCTACTTCGAATACCACTACATAAACTCGACCTGCATGGGCCACCACTAAAAATGTGTCTTGACCCGCACCCAGTGCAGGGGCACGAGAAATGGGTACGTCCAGCCTACGTCGCAGTATCGACGGTAGAACGCTGTCCTAGGTTACTATCTAATCAACAACTCACGCAATTATATAATGTACTTATCAAATTTCAACTCTGAACGGAGGACAAGTATAGATATAATAAAATCTCAATCACAGTCTAAGCAAGATATGATAACACAGAAGGTTATAACTAAGACTAAATAACAACAACCAACCAACTACTAAATAATAATCTCAAAACAACAATATCTCAACTTATTACAATTCAATTTCTAAAACATGAAATCTAATCTAAGTCAACTAGCTAATCTCCAGATCACTCTTGAGTGTCGGGGCCAAAGGTAGCTAAGGCATCTCCCGGTCCATAGTAAGTAGGGCAAGTGTCCTCGGGGCAAGCATCTGTAATATTTTTAACAGGTCCAGTCAGGACAGGAACGAGTGCAACTCATCAAGAAAATCCCAAGTAAATGACAGAGAACTATAAACAGTTATAGACAGTTATATTGATGAATCATGACAGTTTTATACAGGTAGTGATGTAAAGAAATAGTTAAAGTACAAGAAAAGTAAAGTAACTAAACAAGAAGAGAAACATGGCAATGAAGACTGTAAAATATAATCTAGCTGAACTAGAGTAACATGATATAAGTTCAGACAGTATAATAAGAGTCAAGGGTAATCCCAATGTGAGTCCAGACAATGTAATCTAATACCAGGTGATTCCAGTACAAGATGAGTCCAGTATAAGGTGAGTCCAATCAGTGATCAAAGATTCCAGGGTGAGTCCAGACTATACTCTAACAGTGTGTTTTAAAATATCGGGATCGACATACGAACGACTGTAGGTAATACGACACACCGCACACTCGGCCAAGTGTGGGATGGCTATCATTCTAGTATAATTCTAAGGGAGTGGTTCAAGTATTTGGAAATGTTCACATATCTACTCCAATATTTTCCCGTCCAACAAGTACAAGTGAATCCATAACCCGACATAAAATAAGAACAAGTCTAGCCAGAACATGAATGATTCCAGTAAATGATTCCAGGGTGATTCCAGTAGGTGATTCCAGAAATAGAGGCCAGACATAAAATAATGAGTGTCGCATGAAATGGATCCAGCAATATCGAATCGTGTTTGTAATAGAGAATCAAATAGAACTAACTACAACTGAAGTACAGTAATCGACAAGTAAATGAAAGAACTATCAGAGAATGTACTCGCCTGGTATATTGAATATCTGAAGAGAATATACTGTCCGAGAAGTGGTGTCTGTCTCCTATAGAACAGTACAAGTCACTACATGTCCAAAATAATATAATAGACTGCTACAATGCATCTACATGTTGTTTGGGATCAATCTAGGCTAAAGTCAACCTTTGGTCAACTCTAGTCCACTACACTAGTCAAACTAGGTCAACTAGGTCAAGCCTAACCCAAACAAGTCTCACTAAGCCTAGCCAGCCTAGTCTAGCAAGCACACATCAAAACTAGGCTATACAAGCCAACAACACACAATCACTGGGCATTCATGCCATATACACAGGCTGTCTCACATAGGGATACACCCCATAGGCAATGTGCCATGTATATAGGCTATAGGCCATAACACACATATAGTCAATTCTCACATATTTCATACATATAATATATATATATATATATATCTAATTTATATAAATAACACACACTTATACATATAGGCCACATTATGCATATAGACAATATATATATATATATATATATATATATATATATATATATATATATATATATATATATATATATATATATATATATATATATATATATATATATATATATATTTTATGTATACATATAGGCTATCAACATATATGTACATATAGAGAGAGCCATGTGTGTGTGTTGTGTCACAATAGGAACAGTGTTGTAGATAGGGTGAGTGAGTGAGTGTGCATATGGGATACAATGTGACAGTTAACAGTGTAGAGTAATAGGAAATCATGAAATGTGTGTGGTATGTGATAGGTTTTAGTGTGTTAACAGGGAATGACTTAGGGATTTCAGTACAAGGACAGTTAACCAGTGTAATGTGAGTGTGTGTGAGGGTGTACAGAGCTAACATGTGGGTGTACAAGGATAATGTGAGTTCAAATCAGTAGGGTGTGTGTTAACATCTCAGATTTTTGGGTGTCAATATGACAGTTTACAAATAGGATTATCAGGACTTGGCAATGACAGTTTGTGTCTGATAGGTTTGGCTAACAGTGAATTGATTTGGGGATTTCAGTGCAACAGTAAATGGGGATCAATGTAATGTGTGTGTGTTTGTGTGTATGGAACTGAAATCAGTGGTGTGTGATACAACATAAAACAGGGAGCAATGTGACAGTTTAGTGTAACAGTGCATACTTCAAGTATTCTCAGGAAAAATGAGAACCAGATGACAGTTTACCCAATCAAACCCCAACACAATTTCGAAACCCGATCATCCAATTTCTAACACCATTATAAACCAACATTTAAGTAACAAACACACATGTACATGAATTAAACATGGTAATTAAACATCAAATTTTGTTTTAACAGTAAAACTAATTTCAGAAATTAAGCTAACAGTGATTAAAATCAGGAAGTATCAGTCAAATAGGGAATTTCAAATTCGAACATCAAAATCATGCTAATATTATGAATTAATGGTTGGTAACACATCCCACACTCGTGCACGTGTCAAACAATGTATATGTGTCCAACCAAGTGGACACATTCGTGTCCAAATCACTAAAACACCATACGAGTTATGCGTCTGGACACAGCGTCGTACACGCGTGCACACGTGTCAGCATACGACACAGGCCACGTGGGGACATGTGGCCGTACACACACATACGCCAGGGGTAGGGCTACCCCTCTGACACCCTGCACCGAGTCCTAGACATGTATCGTGTCGCTTCTAGCTATGTGTCAGTGAAGAAATTAGTGCGGTTCAGTCCGCTCGTGCGGCCAGTGTAGGGAAGAGAACTCCTCGCACACTCCACCATCTGGGCTCAAATTTTGGGAGACCCATGTCAGGCAATGCCCTGACATCCTCTCAAAATTTGGCGTATCCTCGTGTCCTATACAGGGAGAAATTGACCCCGAGATGCAGGACACTGCCCTAAGGCTGCTGCGGGCGTGTTCGTGTCCGCGTGTGGACACGATACGACCCCAAATTCTCAAATCATGGACACGAATCAATAAGCCAACCCTAGATCTAGGAATTCAATAAAAAAAATTACAAAAATAGCAAAAGAAATCGGTTGGGCATTTCATCAAACACCTTAAAGAACACAATGATACGTATCCGATACGGACACGAAACTTAATGCAAACGACACCAAACTTCTACTGTAGCTAGGGGACACCTAGATCTAGGCTACCATGCAATAAAAATATGAATTAAATGGAATTAGAGGGGTTTGCCTATATGTTGCAAAGATAAAAAGCCCCAAATCAAACCGTTCCCGTTGCTGTCGAAATCCTCCAAATTGCTCTTAGACTGAAATTACTTCTCAAAATCAGCAAGTAGAGGATGATTAGAATCATATGCAAAAGATTTGGGTCAAAAAGGATTTAAAATGAATTTACTAGGAATTTTGGAAGATGGGATTTACCTTTCTTTCTAAAACTTGGTTGAGCAGACAAAAGAGGCAAGAACAAGGAAGGGGGTATTAAATAGGAGTAGGAATCCTATTATGGTTGGTCACTTAGGGTTTGGTTAGGGTTAGGGCTTCAAGTTATGGGCCTATGGGCTTAAGTCACAAGTCATAGAATTTAATTCATAAGTCATTGAATTAAAATCATAAGTCATAAAATCAATGCACCTATTCTATTCCTCCTATTTGAAAACTAGATCCCAATGGCTAGAATGAGGTTAACTTAAGTTAGACTAGGGTCACTATAGCTAGGGTTAGCTTCTAGTCTAGTCTACAAGTCTCAATAAGTCAAAGTCAAGGATGGCAATAACCAATCCAATATTTTAATCAAATAATTCTAATAAGCCAAAATGACCAAATTACCCCTAGGCTAAAAATGATAATTAAATATCCCTAATCACATGGTTAGGCTCTAGGTCAGACAGTCTCTAGGATTTCATTAGCAGCACATCAAAATCACAAGTCCCAGTTTTTAAATAGTTTAAAAATGATTAAAAATACCAAAAATTATAATATGATGCAAATACAAATAATTAATAATTATAATTACAAAAGTTCAAAATTACCCTCATTTGGAAAACTGGGTGTTACAACTTTCGGGCACCTGATTGATGGTGCCCGTGGATGGAGATAGTATAATGCTAGAGGCACACGGGATCTATTCACCATGCTTTCTACCACTGTTGAAAACGGTCCACGCATATTGAGCTTATACGCACATTTTTATACTTCAGCCAATACCTTCTTTGAAGGTTATTCGCTAAATGATAGCTTCATCGGAACGCAAAAAACATTCAATGGGGACGCGGCTACCATAAACTTAACTAAAGCTGAGGAGAATGTCCCTGTCGAGGATCCTCTAGAATTATATATACGGGTCTCATTGATGAAGTTCAGGATCTAGTAAACGGCCTTCTCAAGAAACATAAAGAGAAATCTCCTGCCAAGAATGCTGCAAAGAAGCAAAAGGTTGGGGCCTCCACCCAGTCAGCCCAAGATACTCCTCCTTGTTCTACTGTCACGTCATGATCCCTCAGAGTCCTTTCATCCTCGCTTTGGACTCTGTGGAACCATTCGTTCTTGCTTGGGAGTGATACCGTGCAAGCCTATGTTGCGCTTGCACAAGGTCAAGACTTGCACAATGACAAAATAAACAAGATAGACAATATGCAGCAGAATATATTGCAGATATTTGAAGCAGTAACGGACATATTATAGAATATTAATTGAACACAAGGTAGCAGATACAAATTCTCTTTATTGATTTTATTTGAACAGATTATAAGCCCTCAATTCTCTCTAATAAAATGCTTACATTCTCTCAGAAATATTACAAATTACAATGATCCCGTTCCATACATTACATCTCTTTATATACAAATCTAACTCTTTACAACAGATGTCCATCTCTTGGCATTTCTTCTGATTTCTGGCTCCTGAGGATGAGGCACGGGCTATCGCTTCGGACTATCCTTCTTGATGCGTCTTGCACCTACGTGCAGACTGATGATAGGTCAGTATATCAACATACTGGTGATTGTGAACAAAGGCTACATTTGTCTGAAACGATCACTAATTCATTTAGTGAGAAAACATTTTTTGTGATGTGATCTTGCTACTTTTACCTATGTTCATTTCATGCAGTACATAGTCATATTACATCTTTTGAAAGCATATTTGAAAAGCCAAAGATCATTTCTTTACATCAAGCAACTCTTAGGGTCAATGACAAGCATGATATCATATCTTTTCTTTGAACGGAATATACTAAATTCCTTGCAACAGGTTATTCTCTTTAAGCAACTCATGTTCAGGAAACTTAGCAACAAATGTATCACTCTATAGTGATTCTTACCATAGCCGATGGTCGATCCTTGCATAAGATAAGGATTAGCATAAACATAATATAACCAATATTGTTCTTTATTCATCTCTGTACTGTTAGCTCTTACCAAAATAATTATCAACACATGCAGGCTCGATTGGCAGCTATGACTCATGGGATCAGCTCTGCACCAATCAACACTTATCTATATGATGGTCCATGGGTATTCCCATTATTAGCCGCTGTGACACTTGGGTTCAGCTCGTCTCTAGTGGACGGGATGCAACACCCGAGGTTTCTTATACCTCAGGATGTCTACACAATCTCTCCTAGGCCGATCGGCTTCCAGTACCCTAAAAATCGTCGAGAGATCGAGTGACCTTGTGCACAAGTTATCTGAGACCAATGCATGAATACTACATATATCAGATAAACTTTTTGAGGCAATATTTCATCTTTGAGCAAACATCCCACTTTCTAATATTTTTTTTCTTTGAACGATAGAGCTATGACTCTTTCTTCTCTCTTTTCTTTGATTCAAAGCCGAAGCTCCTAGATAACTTAGAGTTGAAGATCCTATATATTTTATTTATTTTCAACATGTACAAGTCCGTCTGTACATGTCTAACATTCGAAACATCTCTGAGGGACAAGCAATCATTCATCTATTTAAAAACATAATAACAGTTCTGTGCAGATATAGTATATCTTTCTACTTTTAAAAGTATACAAATTCAGGGTATATAAGCAATCTCTTTTCTTTTCTTGTTAGCATCGCAGTAGTTCATTGATTAAAGGCAACAACTCTACTGTAGCATGTAGATTATCTCCATTCTTTGTTCTTAGCATAGCAACATGTGAATTCTCTTATGAGCATACTCAATGATTTACCATCTTGTTGTTAACAATAGCATTCAATCAAAAACTTAGATTCTTATTAGGCGTAAGCGAATCATAAAATAATTCTTTGTCCACTCACCCAAATCAATCGTCTTCTGTTGCAGAGTCAGCAATCCGATCTCTCTGTTTATCTAGTGCCTTCACGGAGTAGGATACTATATAAGTAGCCGCCGAGAAGAAGTTTTGTTCTCAAAACTTAAGAAGAAACTTACGATATCCATAGCAGCAATAGTCCTCATCCTTCGCCATCATCAATCCATAAAAATCTCAGTCCAGATTATATCAAAACTCATGTTCAACAAACATCTCAATATCAATCAATCAAATCGATAAAATATATGCCGGCATCATAAAAATATTTATGGACTTATTGCATGGAACGTTCATCTCATCAGAGATATTAAGCAGGCAAGGAATGTTCGATCAGGAGAACATCTTTGAATTCAATCAGATCAATTGGCCAGAGGATCGTGTTGCTCTGATACCTTTATGTCACGCTCCGATCCCGTAGAGTTATTTCGTCCTCGCTTTGGACTCTGTGGAACCATTCGTCCTCGTTTGGGCGTGATGTCGTGCAAGCTTAAGTTGCGCTTGTACAAGGCCAAGACCTGCACAATGACAAGACAAGATAGACAATACGCAGAACATGTTACAGATATTTGAAGCAACAATGGACATATTATAGAATATGAATTGAACACAAGGTACCAGAAACAAATTCTCTTTATTGATTTTATTTGAACAGATTACAAGCTTTCAATTCTTTCTGATACAATGCTTACATTCTCTCAAAAATATTACAGATTATAATGATCTCATTCCATACATTACATCCCTTTATATACAAATCTAACTCTTTGTAACAGATGTCTATCTCTTGTCATCTCTTCTAATTTTTGGCTCCTGAGGATGAGACATGGGTTATCGCTTCAGACTTTCACTCTCGATGTGTCTTGCACCTACGTGCCGACTAATAATGGGTCAGTATATCAACATACTAGTGATTGTGAACAAATGGTACATTTGTCTAAAATGATCACTAATTCATTTAGTGAGCAAATATTTCTTGTGATGTGATCTTGTTACTTTTACCTATGTTCATTTTATGCAGTACATATAGTCAGATTACATCTTTTGAAAAATCTTTAAAAAGTCAGTTTATTTCTCTAAATCGAGCAACTCTTAGTGTTAATGACAAGCATTACATCATATCTTTTTTTTGAACGGAACATAGCAAATTCCTTGCAACAGGTTATTCTGTTTAAGCAACTCATTATCAGGAAAATTAGCAACAAATGTATCACTCTTTAGTGATTCTTACCATAGACGACGGTCCATCCCTCTATAAGAAAAGGATTAGCATAAACATAATATAACCAATATAGTTCTCTGTTCATCTCTGTATTGTTAGCTCTTAGCAAAATTGTTATCAACACATGCAGACTCGATTGGCAGCTATGACTCATTGGTTCAGCTCTACACCAATCAACACTTATCTATATGATGGTCCATGGGTATTCTCATTATTAGCCGGTGTGACACATGGGTTCAGCTCGTCGCTAGTGGACGGGATGCAACACCCGAGGTTTCATGTACCTCAGGATGTCTAGACAATCTCTTCTAGGCCGATCGGCTTCCACTGCCCTGAAAACCGTCGAGAGATCTAGTGACCTTGTGCACAAGTTGTCCGAGACAAATGCATAAATACTACATATATCAGATAAACTCTTTGAGGCAACATATCATCTTTGAGCAAAGATCCCACTTTCTAACATTCAATCTCTCCTAGGCCGATCGGCTTCCACTGTCCTGAAAACCGTCGAAAGATCTAGTGACCTTGTACATAAGTTGTCCGAGACAAATGCATGAATACTACATATATCAGATAAACACTTTGAATTCTCTTATGAGCATACGCAATGATTTACCATCTTGTTATTAATAATAACATTCAATCAAAAACTAAGATTCTTACTAGGCATAAGCAAATCATAAAATAAGTCTTTGTCCACTCACCTAAATCAATCGTTTTTTGTTACAGAGTTAGCAATCCGATCTCTCTGTTTATCTAGTGCCTTTGCAGAGCGGGACACTACACCTGCTGCAGGAAAGAAGAAGACAAAAGTGGCAACCACCGTTGAGAAGCCAGAGTCAAGACTAGACTACAGACACGGCAAATAGAATCCAATTCGTCACCCAGCATAACTACTTCACTCAGGGGATCAACTCCATCTCTGTTTAGAAGAGAGAGTGTAGGGGCTGAAGAGGAGACAATCAAAGAACAACCTTCTCCTAAAGAAATGCTGCCTCAACCGTCTTTTCTTACTGAGACGGTTATGGCGTCTCCTCGTCGTTATTCAAGCATTCGACCAAGAGGAAGCTATTGTCCATGAAAGCTCGGGGTAGGAAAACTGTAGTTTCTCCCGCATCTTCTTCTCCAGAACGATCTCCTGGCCAAGGAACATTGCCGATATCGCCCGAAGGTATTTTTTCTTTACAAGGTGATGCCTTTATTCTTTTTGTTCAGCAAGAGTTACTTGATGTTGATCCTGTGGCAATTTGTATTGATATATCTTCATCTCCAAAACCTTCGACTACCAGTGCTCATGCTCTATAACTGATGTAGCAGACACTCCTGGTATTGCAATTTCAAAACCATCAATCGTAGAGTTCACCGTTCCTTTGTCTACAGCGACATTGGCAGTATTTGCTATAATTGGTTTGACATCACCATCGACTAGTGAGCCAAATCTAGCTATTTCGGTGAATGTCCTCTCTGTGACTGATATAGAGCCAATAATTCACCCAACTCTGAGAACCACCCCCCAAAGAGTAACCTTAGTTCATGGTGAGAGCCAATAATTCACCTAGCCTAGACTACTGGGGTAATTTCCTCTACAAGAACTGGGTCCTTCTAGGAGTCCAGCTCGTATGTGTCATCTAGGCCTGCTCCGTAGTACGTAGGACAGAACTCCTCAATATCATCTGTAATATTTCAACAGGTCCAGTCAGGACAAAAACGAGCATAATACATCTCACGCAGTTCATAATATGACAAGAAATGTAAGCATGCTATAGAGTAAGATACATGAAACGCTGAAGAATATATATGAAGTAAAAAAGATGACTGTAAGAAAATATCTACTATAAGTAAAGAACTAACAGTGGCTAGTGATGTAGAGTACAAGATAGACATGTGAACGGCTTGAATTTGCACATGATTACACTACTTTGGAATTGTTTACATGACCATTTATACTCTCCCGTACCCCAATCAATACACAATGATCTAGATAAGTTATGTTATTGTACAAAATTTTACATGGGGGCCCATAAATGGGTGCACATAAAGTATACATGAGGGACTCTGTGAACATGAGAGTACATGAATCACAAGAGTGCATATGAATGGTAAAAGCACCGGAGTACATGATGAAAGTGAAAAGCACATGACATGACGTAGCCCAAAGCTCCCGAAGGGGATAACATCTCATGAAGGAATCTATATAGTACCAATCCATGTTAACAACGTGACGACATCAAGTAAAGTAATCTAGAGCATAAATATAAATCCTATCAAGTATGAAATAGTCAGAGAATGTACTCGCCTGATATCCTGAGTATCCGATGAGTATATATGTCCAGACAGAGTAGATAGGTCCTATTTAGAGCAACACAAGTCACAACATGTCCAGAATGGTAATATTAAACTTTACAATGCATTCTATATGAATTTTATATCATTCTAGACTAAAGTCAACTCTTGGTCAACTCTAGTCAACTTTACTAGTCAAACTAGGTCAACTAGGCCAATCCTAATCCAATCAAGTCTTACTAAGCCTAACCATACCTAGGCTAACACAATCAAAAGCCAAAACAAGTTATCACACACACAAATACAAACTATGTATATATAAACCTTTACAATATATATATATATATATATATATATATATATATATATATATATATATATATATTATATATAGGTATTCTTATAGGCTAGTGCCTAATACATATGTAAGGCACAAACATGGTATACATATATGTAAGTAGGGGTGAGTGTGTGTGGACATACCTGTGTAGTGTGTGTGTGTACAAGTTATGAATGATAGGGAGTCATATGTGCGTGTGTATTGGTTACATAGTATGTGTGTGTATATGTTACATAGTGTGTGTGTGTACAGGTTACATAGTGGGTGTATAGGTTATGAGTGTATTAGTGAGTGACATGTGTGTGTGTGTGTATTGGGGTTACATACAAGGGCGTTAAGGATACATGGTGTCAACATTGTATGTGAATATGTGTATGTGGGTGTGTACAGGGGGTTATAAGTGTGACATCCAACATTAAGTGATGGTGAGGGTTTTATGTGTGTGTGTGTGTGTTCAGCTGTGAGTGAGATGACTGTGTGTGTGTACAATTGTATGGTCAGTGAGCTGGAGAGTGTGTGTGTGTTTGTGAACAGGTTATAGAGTGATAGAATGTGTGTGTGAGTAGTTGTTGTTCTCAGGTTTCATGTGAAATCAGGTTGGTAGTGAACAACTTCTCAGGTAAATGTGTGTTCGCAGGTTCAGTCGAGTGTAGGCGTGTGTGTGTTTGATGTATACAAGTGAATGGTGTGTCCAGAACATGGTAGGGGATAGTTAAGGTCCGGGTTTGTGTGTACAGCAGTGAAATGGTTACATCTCAGAAAAAAAATACCATGTAATCCTTTTTTCTAGTTCAACACATAAATATGTAACCCTGATTTCAGAAATGCAAAACCTAGTATCAGTTAAACCTATGTATCCTCACTCGCACAGCCCATTCGAGCTCCACATTGAACCCTAACACAAATCAGATAACCCAGATAGGATATCACATATATATGACATATAAATTATATTTGAAATCAATAAACTTATTCGAAATCTCAGGAAAAATAGGTTACTGTACACATATCAGTAACAATGGGGAAAAACCTAAATCTAACACAAAATTAAGTAAAAATCCCAAATTAATGGTTGGTAAACACTCGTGCATATATCAGTGTGTCCCACGAGTCGTATGGTGTCCACACAATAGGACACGACGTATCCAGACACTCACGAACACTCGCCAACACACGGCCACTGCACAGGCTCGTGCAGCGAGTCCACGAGCACGTGGATACGACACGACTCACGTGGAGTCACATGGTTGTGTCCACGTGTTGCCCACACATAGGGCTACACTCTTGATACGACACTTCGTGTCTACGGCTTGTCTATGCTCTGTACGACACGCGTATCAGAGCCTAGACACGGCTACTGCACAGTGTACATAAAATTAGTGCACTCACAAATACGATGCCGACACGACACGACTTGACTCGCCACTTGGGGGCTGACGTGTTAGTCACTTCCCCAAGGTACTCACCAAGTGTCACGTGTCCAAGTGACACAGACACGGAGAACTTCCTGTCGGGTAGCAGGATACTGCTCGTATGGTCCCAATAAAGCTTGCTTTCCAACATCATCTCAAGATAAGGGTGTACGACATCTGCATCCGTACAGTGCCTCGAATGGTGACATCTCAATGCTGGCCTAAAAACTGTTATTGTATGTAAACTCCACTAAGTGCAGGTGATCCTCCCAGGATCCTCCAAAATCTAAAACACAAGTCCGCAGCATGTCCTCGAGTGTCTGAATAGTCCTCTCTGACTGTCCGTCCGTCTGAGGGTGGTATGCAGTACTAAACTTGAGTTGAGTGCCCAAACTAGTCTGTAGACTCCGCCAGAAATAGAAAGTAAAGCGACTATCCCGATCCGAGACAATGCTCACCGGAACTCCATGAATCCTGACAATCTGCCGCATATACATATCTGCTAGCCTCTCAATAGACGTACCCACTTTAAATGGTAAAAAGTGGGACAATTTTGTCAACCTGTCTACGATGACCCAAATCGCATCTTTCCCTCCTGGTGAACGCGACAATCCCAAAATAAAGTTTATCATGATGTGCTCCCACTTCCACTCTGGAATAGGCAATGGCTGCAACAAAACTCCTGGCCTCTGCCACTCTGCCTTGACCTGCTGACAGACCAAACATCTGGCTACGAAGCGAGCTACCTCCCGCTTCATCCTATACCACCAAACGTGCTCCCTCAGATCCCTATACATCTTGTTGGCACCTGGATGTATAGAGTACTGAGATCGATGGGCCTCCTGCATGACTTGCTCCCGGAGCTCTCCTCTGGGCACACACAGCCTGGAACCGTGCCTCAATACGCCATCCTCTGCAAGAGTAAACTCATCATCCACCAATCCTGCTCGAACCTTCTCTCGGATACACCGCAGAGCAACATCCTCGAACTGTGTTGATTTGATCCTCTCTATCAAATTCGACTGAATTTGAAGGCCCCACATCTGTATCTGAACTCCTGGCACAACCACCTCGATCCCCAGGCTCTCCAAATCTGCTAGCAAGTGACGGTCCATCGTCAAACACATAGCTGTCGGATACCTACTCAAGACATCAGCAACCACGTTGGCCTTCCCAGGGTGATACTACAGTAAAATGTCGAAGTCCTTCATCAACTCCAACCACCTGCACTGTCTCATGTTGAGCTCCTTCTGTGTAAACACATACTTCAAGCTCTTATGATCTGTAAAGATCTCCATCCGCTCTCCGTATAAGTAGTGTTTCCATAACTTCAAAGCAAATATAACTGCTGCCAACTCCAAGTCGTGGGTAGGGTAGTTATTCTCATGGGGATGTAACTGCCTGGAAGCATAGGCAATCACCATCCCATGCTGTTGCAAGACACAACCCAAACCCTTTCCTGAGGCGTCACTGTAAATAGTGAACCCTCCTGATCCTGATGGCAATGTCAGAATTGAAGATGTCGTCAGCCGCTTCTTTAACTCATCAAAAGTGACCTGATACTCCTCTGACCAGACAAACTCTACATCCTTCCGGGTCAGCCTAGTCAATGGCTTTGCAACCCGGAAGAAATCCTGTACGAACCTCCTATAGTAGCCTGCCAATCCCAAGAAGCTCCTGATCTTCGCCACTGAACTCGATACTATCCAAGCCTTAACTGTCGTGATATTCTTCGGGTCAACTGATATCCCATCTCCAGTCACCACATGACCCAAGAAGTAAACTCTGTCCAGAAAGAACTCACACTTTGAGAACATGCCATAAAGCTCCTCCCTCCTGAGAGTCTCCAGAACCACTCTCAAGTGCTCCTCATGCTCCTCCTCAGTCTTCGAGTACACTAGGATATCATCGATGAACACCACCACGAACTTGTCCAAGTACTGGTGGAATACCTTGTTCATCAGGTTCATGAATACCGCCGGGGCATCAGTCAACCCAAACGGCATCACCATGAACTCAAACTGGCCATACCGCATCCTGAATGCGGTCTTCGGGATATCCTCCATCTTCACCTTTACCTGATGGTAACATGACCTCAGATCAATCTTAGAAAATACCCTCGCCCCACTCAGCTGATCGAAGAGATCGTCGATCCTCGACAACGGGTACTTGTTCTTGATCGTGAGGTTGTTGAGTGCCCTATAGTCGATACACATCCTGACCGATCCATCCTTCTTCGGTACAAAGAGTACCGGTGCACCCCATGGTGAAGAACTCGATCAGATAAAGCCCTTGTCCTGCAGCTCATCCACCTACTTCTTCAACTCTACCAGCTCGCTGTTGTTCACCCTATAGACGTGCTGAGATATCGGCTCTGCGCCGGGCACTAAGTCTATAGAGAACTCTACATCTCTGTTCGGTGGTAGTCCTGGCAAATCTTCCGAAAAGACGTCCATGAACTTCGCTATCAAAGGGTGTGGCACTGCCTGCTCCTCAACTGATACTCCGCTGAAAACTCCACTGCTCTGCTCCGCCTGCCGTCGGGTGAACTCGAACTCTGGCTCTCCGGGTGCTCTGAAAAGAACTCTACCTCCGCAGCAATCTATGCTGGCATGGTGCCTGCTCAACCAATCCATACCGAGTACGATATCGTAGTTAGGCAATGGCATCATGAGCAGACTCACATCTAACTCTCGGCCTCCCAAATCAACTCTTCGACCCTTGCAAATATCACTAACAAGGATAATAGCACCCCCAGTCGTGATCTTGAAAGTCCTAGGTAACGATTCAGATACAAGGTGGTGTCTAATAGCAAAAGATACAGACACAAAGCTGTGGGAAGCCCCTGAATCGAATAATGCAAAAGCATGAATGGAGTCGAGAAGAATAGAACCTGCGGTAAGCTCCTCAATAGCCTCTACGTCCTCAGTTGCCATGGCAAAAGCTCGCCCCTACTGACCTTTCCTGGCCTGCTGTTGATGCTGAGCGAACCTCTGCTGCTGAGTCTACAAGGGTCCCTTCTGCTGCACTACTGGAGCTCTGGCTCCCGCTCCATGAGCTGCTCGTCCTGAAGACATGGGACACTCCTTCAACTGGTGCTCTGCCGAACCGCAGAGTAGACACCTCCCTAGCCTCTTCCTGCAGTCATTCCACACATGCCCTGGCTTCTTACAGAAGCCACAACTAATGGGCTGCTGCCTGAGTACCTGTGGCTGAAACCTCGGCTACTGCTGCTGCACCTGTTAGAAAGGTGCACGGCCCTGCCCCTGGAACTGCTATGGCTGGAACTGCCTCTGCTGCTGCTGAAAGTGAGGCCTCTTGGCCGGTCCTCCGCTGCCACTGGCTCCATGTGTGTCTCGTCCCCTCTTGAGCCTCAGCTCAAGAACAGCCTCTGCTGCTAGGGCATCCACCAGAATCTCCCCAAAAGTGGCACTCCGGTCACTCTTGGTCAATGACTTGACCTCCTTGACTAACCCTTTCCAGAATCTTTGGGCCTTCGCCATCTCACTGAGTCCCTCAACAAATCTGCCCAGACGGCAGAACTCCGTAACGTACTCCTCGACAGTCTGACTGCCCTAAACTAAGCTCTCAAACTGCGTCTCCAGGGTGCCAAGAGCTGTGTCAGGGAAAAACTTCTCCTTGAACAGCTTCTTGAAGGCTGCCCAAGTCTGTCCCTCTGTACCGACTCTCGGGTCTGTCTGGTACCATGTGCGGGCCAGGTCCTGCATCTGACTACCTGCTGCCTCAATTTGCAGTCGTGTTGGAATCTCCGTCAGCCGAAAGATCTCCTCGATGTGCTCTATCCAGTCATCCGCATACAGAATTCCCTCATTATCGCAGAAGTCCTGCAGACGCATCTTTTGGAAGTCCTGGATCCCTGGTGTCCTCGACTGATACGGCTGTATCTGGGCTGCCTGGGGCTGCACAATAACTCTCTCAACAGTCGTCAGGGCAAGCTGATGGGCATTCTCTATTCCCTGATGGAAATGAAGGGACTGCAGTCGCTGGGCCTCCACCATCCTCTGAAAGAAGTCGAACAACTGCGCTGCGTCAACTGATCCAGAAGGTGGCTGCGGTTGAGAGAAATCAGGAATCACGGGGGAAGGTCTCAAGGCCCTGCTGAACAGGACGAGAGGTGGCCGACCTCTCGATAGTATCCCCTGGACCGAAGCGATGAGATCGTGTCTCCATAACCATCCTGAAGACAGATCAAAACAAGAAGCAATTACTGAGAATGAAGCAAAAAAAATCAAAGGTGGACAGTTTTTATTTAAAGAAAAGCATTTAATCAACAAGAATTTAGATGGCAAGTATTGGATCAGAGTTTTCCTAATGTGATTGAGTACCTCAAAACTAAATCCTATATCCTACTGCAAGCTGTAGTGATACTCTAGTTCGAATACCACTACAAATTAAGACCTATATGGGCCACAACTAAAAACGTGTCACGACCCGCACACAGTATAGGGGCACGAGAAGTGGGTACGTCCAGCCTACGCCGCATTATCGGTGGTAGAACGCTGTCCTAGGTCTCATACATCTAACAATTATAAGGTACCTGTACAATATATACGCTCCGAACAGAGGACAATATAGAAATGTACAACTCAATCACAGCTAAGGTAGAAATACGATAAGATAGATAGATATGAAAGTCGCCAAATGAAATACAACATGAGAAGAAGTCTAGTGTCTAAGATAACATCTCCACAACATCCATAATAACAATATCCCAAATAAGTGCATAATGTATCCAAGATAAGACAAGACAATAAGTAAGATAACTAGTCTAGCTAACTAGCCTAGACTACTGGGGTAATGTCCTTTGCAAGGACTGGGTCCTCTTGGGAGTCCAGCTCGCAGGTGTCATCTAGGCCTGCTCCGTAGTACGTAGGACAGAACTCCTTAATGTCATCTGTAATATTTTAACAGGTCCAGTCAGGACAAGAACGAGCACAATACATCTCACGCAGTTCATAATATGACAGGAAATATAAGCATGCTATAGATTAAGATACATGAAAGGCTGAAAAATATATATAAAGTAAAAGAGATGACTGTAAGAAAATATCTACTATAAGTAAAGAACTAACAGTGGCTAGTGATGTAGAGTACAAGATAGACATGTGAACGATTTAAATTTGTACATGATTATTCTAAGAGTTGCACATGATTACACTACTTTGAAATTGTTCACATGATCATTTATACTCCCCCGTACCCCAATCAATACACAAGGATCCAGACAAATTATGTTATTGTACATGATTTCACATGGGGGCCCATAAATGGGTGCACATGAAGTATACATGAGGGGCTCTGTTAACATGAGAGTACATGAATCACAAGAGTGCATATGAATGGTAAAATCACCGGAGTACATGATAAAAGTGAAACGCACATGACATGATGTAACCCGATGCTCCCGAAGGGGATAACATCTCATGAAGGAATCCATATAGTACCAACCGTGTTAACAACGTGACGGCATCAAGTAAAGTAATCTAGAGCATACATATAAACCCTATCAAGTATGAAACAATCAGAGAATATACTCGCCTGATATCCTGAGTATCCTATGAGTATAGATGTCCAGACAGAGTAGATGGGTCCTATTTAGAGCAACACAGGTCACAACATGTCCAGAATGATAATATTAAACTTTATAATGCATTCTATATGAATTCTAGGTCATTCTAGACTAAAGTCAACTCTTGGTCAACTCTAGTCAACTTCACTAGTCAAACTAGGTCAACTAGGCCAATCCTAGTCTAATCAAGTCTCACTAAGCCTAACCATGCCTAGGCTAGCACTCAAACACAATCAAAAGCCAAAACAAGTTATCACGCACACAAATACAAACTATCTATATATATACCTACACAATATATATATATAGGTATTAATATAGGCTAGTGCCTAATACACAAGCAAGACACAAACATGGTATACATATAAGTAAGTAGGGGTGAGTGTGTGTGGACATACATGTGTAGTGTGTGTGTGCACAAGTTATGAGTGATAGGGAGTGATATGTGTGTGTGTGTGTATTGGTTACATAGTGTGTGTGTACAGGTTACATAGTGTGTGTGTGTACATATTACATAGTGGGTGTACAGGTTATGAGTGTATTAGTGACTGACATGTGTGTGTGTGTGTGTATTGGGGTTACATACAAGGGGGTTAAGGATACATGGTGTCAACATTGTATGTGAATATGTGTATGTGGGTGTGTACAGGGGTTATATGTGTGACATCCAAAATTAAGTGATGGTGAGGGTTTTATGTGTGTGTGTATTCAGCAGTGAGTGAGATGAGTGTGTGTGTGTGTACAGTTGTATGGTCAGTGAGCTGGAGAGTGTGTGTGTGTTTGTGAACAGGTTATAGAGTGATAGGATATGTGTGTGAGTGGTTGTTGTTCTCAGGTTTCATGTGAAATCAGGTTGGCAGTGAACAACTTCTCAGGTAAATATGTGTTCCCCGGTTCAGTCGAGTGTAGGCGTGTGTGTGTGTTTGATGTACACTAGTGAATGGTGTGTCCAGAACATGGTAGGGGAGAGTTGAGGTCTGGATTTGTGTGTACAACAGTGAAATGGTTACATCTCAGAAAAAAATACCATGTAATCCCTCTTTCTAGTTCAACACATAAATATGTAACCCTGATTTCAGAAATACAAAAGCTAGTATCAGTTAAACCTATGTATCCTCACTCACACAGCCCATTCGAGCTCCACATTGAACCCTAACACAAATCAGATAACCCAGATAGGATATCACATATATATGACATATAAATTACATTTGAAATCAACAGAACTCATTCAAAATCTCAGGAAAAATAGGTTACTATACACGTATCAGTGACAATAGGGAAAAACCCAAGTCCAACACAAAATCAAGTAAAAGTCCCAAATTAATGGCTGGTAAACACTCGTGCATATATCAGTGTGTCCCACGAGTCGTATGGTGTCCATACAACAGGACACGACGTGTCCAGACACTCACGAACACTTGCCAACACACGACCAATGCACAGGCTCGTGCGGTGAGTCCACGAGCTCTTGGACACGACACCACTCATGTGGAGTCATGTGGTTGTGTCCACGTGTTGCCCACACATAGGGCTATACTTTTGACACGACACTTCGTGTCTACGGCGTGTCTACGCTCTGTACGACACGCATATCAGAGCCTAGACACGGCTACTGCATAGTATACAAAAAATCAGTGCACTCACAAATACGATGCTGACACGACACGACTCGCCCCTTGGGGGCTGACATGTCAGTCACTGCCCCAAGGCACTCACCAAATATCACGTGTCCAAGTGACATAGACACGGAGAACTTGTTGTCGGGTAGCAGAACACGGCTCGCATGGTCTGTACGACGTGTCCAACCCCTCATTCGACACGGCACAAAGCCAATGATCGACTCCGTTATGTACGAAATCCGAGAGCATATGTAGCCCTACAAATTTGTTCAAAAATATTTCAAAAACAGCAATAAAATCGCCAATGAGGCATTTCATCAAACACCTATAAGCCTACACTGATACGTGTCCGATACGGACACCAAAATAACACAAATTTTTACCAAATTTTTTCTACAGCTAGGGGACACCTAGATGGATGTATATATGGAATTAAATTAGGATTTTAAGGTGATTTGAAGGGATTACCTATAGAGAGCCAATCTCCAAAAAAAGCCCCAAATAGCAAAGTCTCCTTCCTCAAGCAATGTCCCATTGAGCTCCCTTCCTTGAGAGCCAGCCTCCTTCTTCTTCTACTCCATATTTGGAATCAAATGATAAAGATTGGGATCAATTTGGTGGAGGAATGCTGAAAAGGGAAAGAAATTAGGGTTTTCTAAAGGGGATTTTCTAAAAGAGGCAAGTAGTCGTGAAGAGACATTATATAGGCTGAAATTAGGTTATAATTAGGCTGTGTTGGCCGGCCATGTAGGGGATTAGGGTTAGGGTTTCATGTGAATGGGCTTTAGGCCAAGGTCATTAGCTAGCTAGCTCAATCCCTTAGCCATAAGTCCAAATACAAAACTCTCATAATCCTCTCATGAACCCTAGCCAAACTCAAGTCAACTAAGACCAACTTAAGTTACATTAGGGTCCCACACCATGCTAACTAAGTTACTAAAGTCAAAGTCAAACTCTAGGCTAGTCTCTAAAGTCACAACTAGCAAAAGTCAAAAAATCACACACCAATGAAATAAATAATAAAATAATTCACAAAAAAAAAGTGACCAAAATACCCCCAAGACTAAAATGTGGTAGTGACACCTCTGGACATGGGGACTCATACTGCTGAAGGAAGCTCCTCAAGGATATCTGCGCCAAAATCTTCTGGTACATAAGCTGCGATCAATCCATCTTCTACGGAAGAAGGAGTTGCTGGCGAAGTGGCGACACCTGGCGTATCGGCGATGACTAATAGCCTCGTCGAGACTTATTCAAGCGCCTTCTTTCTCTCTCTGAATACTCTTATTTAGATGGCCTTGGAGAAAATCCACCCTTATGAATTAGTATGGAGAACTTCTTCCTTTGCTATTGAAGCCATTCGTAATATTGGCAATACTGAAAGAGTCAGCTTTTTGGAGCATATCTTGGATGCGCTTGAAGAGCCTATCAAATCTTATCAGGATTTGACAAAGGCAACATTCAGAGACTCGTGGATGCAGAATGTGAGACAATGGCTTGTGAATATGAGGCACGATAGGCAGCTTTGAAAGATTCTACAGTTGCCTTCACAGTACGATCTGGAGAAATGGAAACGAGCATTACTGAAACTACTTCTGCCATTGAGCGGTACAAGACTGAAGCCGTATAAAAAGAGAATGAAGCAGCTGAATGCCAAACTCGTCTTCAAGAGCTGGAAGCTGAGATGGCCAAGCTTTCTGAGGTAATCACAATAGTCAAGAAGGGTGAAGAAGAAGTGCTTGAACTGCATCAAGTTGCCACAAGTCATTTGGATGATCTGATGAGGCAGTGAGATGAATTCGTCCAAGTTCAGGGTGCAGTAATTGAACGCCAAGTTAATTCACTGCAACCTTTTGACCCAGAGTCCGGAAGAGACTTGGCCAAGCAAAGGGTGATTAACTTTTGGATGGAGAGAGCTGAATCTCTGAAGAGGCTGATAACCGATCTGAGCAACCAACCTTCAAGATAAGGTTATCTGATTGTAATAACTTTTTCTTGTTTGGAGCATTTTGATGAAATATAATATTTTGATATTTTTACTCGTCATTGAATGAACTGATGATCTTTTTGTGGCTCTATTACTTATTACGTATCTGTTTGAGACACAAGCAATAGATAGGAATAAGAAATATGTTCAAAGGTACTGGACATGACATCTCTTGAAAATAATAATATTTATTATATCTGTTCAGAGGTAATGTGGACATGACAGAATATAACTTAAAATATTATCGTTTCTGAGACGATATCATCAGAGGTAATGTGGACGTGACGAGTCGTTAATGTAGATAGCAAAATTCAGAGGTAATGTGGACGTGAATTCGTATATCTATTGATTATCCTTGGGCCAACTGTGACTCAAGAACATGATATCTTTTAAAACAGCTGGGTTTCAAAAGATGATACTTGTAATGATGTAGTAAATGTTGTAGGTCAACAAAGATGTATCATGAGACATGGATAGACTTTGCTGGGGATTTCAAAGATTTAAAGTATGTATAATATTTGTTAGAAAATATAGTACACACTTTCAAACATGGTACTTCTTCAGAAATTTGTCGTTGATAGGCATCATAGCGATTCGGCCATCTATCCCAGACAGTTGATAAGCTCAGTTAGAGAAAATTTTGCTTATAATATAGGGACCTTTCCACTTTGGCTCGAACTTGCCCTTACTCATGTGTGTCATAGTCATAAGACATCTGACGGTAAGGGCTAGCTTATCTTTTTGAAATATTCGTACTTTGACTTTACGGTTGAAGGCTTTTGAGATACGGGATTGGTATAGCTCGATGTGTTGTTGAGCTAGTAGACACTTCTTATCAAGTGCTTCAAGCTCCTGAAGTCGAAGACGATTATTATTTTTTGTTGTGAGTTCGTTGGCAATGGCAATCCTTAGAGAAGGGATTTGAATCTCCAACGGTAGGACAACTTCACATCCATACACCAAAGAGAAATGTGTACAGCCAGTCGGAGTGCGTACGATAGTCCGGTAAGTGCATAGAAATTCTCTAAAATTTTTGCTCTAGTTACGTTTATTGGTGGAAACAAACTTCTTGAGAAGCTTGATGATTGTTTTGTTAAACGCTTCAGCTAAACCATTAGCGACGGGATTGTAGGCTGTAGAAGCAACATTATTGATCCGATTGTCATCACAGAATTGGGTGAACTTCTGACTATAAATTGAGGTCCATTGTCATAGATGATTCGTCGAGGAATGCCGAATCTGTAGATCACATGATGTTTAATGAAGTTGATGACACTGTTTGTCTTGACTTCAGCAAAGGGTATAGGTTCGACCCACTTTGAGAAGTAATCGGTTATTATTAGGATAAACCGATGTCCTCGAGATGAAGGCAAATTAATAGGACCAATAACATCCATACCCCAAGCTTCGAAGGGCCATGATGCTGCAGTTGGATGCCAAAATTCTGAATATTGATGAATAAAATCTGCATGGATTTGATATACTTGGCATTTTCTTGAATATTCAATGGCATCTGAAACCATGGTTGGCCAATAGTATCCCATGCGTCGGATCCGATCTTGTAGCTTGGGACCAGGTTGATGTGTACCATAAATACCATCATGAGCTTCACGTAGTATCTGCTTTGCTTCATCTCCCATAAGACAGCATAGAAGCATACCATCATATGATCGTCGATAGAGTGTTTTGGAGGTGTGATTGTAGTAGAATCAGAGTGATCGCCGACGGATTGTCGTTGCTTCTTTAGGATCTTCAGGTAAGATGTCATGAACCACAAAATCGATGAAAGGAGCCCTCCAGTCTTTGCTCGTATTGCAAATTTTGACTGAATTGCTAGATTCCAGATGCAAATTATTCTCGATATAGAATAATTCTCTATTAGTGATGACTAACATCTGTTGTTTTTTCATAGGAATTGCTAATACTGCTGCTAGATTAGCGAGTACATCAGATTCTGTATTACATGCTCGACGTACATGTTTAATAAAGAAGCCTTTGAATGATGTAGCCTGTTTGACTGCTGCTTCATGATATAGAACAACATCTTGATGCCAAACTTCATATGTACCTCTAACTTGATTGACAATTAGTTTAGAGTCCCTATATACTTTAAGGTATCTGTTTAGCTAATTGGAGACCGATAAGTAGAGCGTTGTACTCGGCGATATTATTAGAGCACGGCTCATCCAAAGAATAAACTCTTTGAATAGCCAGTCCTTCTGGTGATACCAGAATGATTCTAACTCCAGCGATGATAGTGCCTTTAGGTCCGATTCTGGATACACCATCAAAGAATAGACGCCAAGTAAGGATCCCTTCTGAAATTATGTTAGATTCCAGAGTTTTATCAAAAATTTCATCATAGAGTTTAGAAGTCTTAGGAATTGGATGAGCAGCCAAGAAGTCAGCTAGGGCTTGACCCTTAACAGACTTTTGTGGGACATAGACCATGTCATACTGTGCTAGCAATATGGCCCATGTAGCGAGTCTAGAATTGAGTGTACTGGGCTTCTTCATCAAGACTCGGAGAGGGTTGACTCTGGAGATGACATGAATGGTCTGGCCCATAATATAATGTCGTATTTTTTGGACATCGAACATCATAGTTAAACATTCTTTTCTACAGGGATGTATCAATGTTTAGCACCGATCATCGTGCGACTAAGATAATAGAGAGCTTACTCATGACCTTCCTTGTTCTTTTGGGCTAGTAGGGCATCCAGAGAATGATCCATTGTTGGAATATACATCAGGAAGGGTATCCCTATGACTGGAGGCACCAGGACTGGAGGGTTCATCAAGTATCGCTTTATGTCTTCAAATGCTTGTTGGAATTCTTCGGTCCAAACAAAAGACACACCTTTCTTCATTAGTTGAGTGAACGGTCTGTAACATCCAAAGAGATTTGAGATGAATCTCCTGATGTACGCAAGCCGTCACTGGAATCCTCGTAGCTCTTTTAGGTTACGTGGAGGACGCATCTCTTGAATGGATTTGACTTTCTCGGGGTCAACGTGTATACCCTTAGAGGTAATAACGAATCGAGGAATTTGCCACTAGAGACTCCCAGGAATGACTTGGTAGGATTTATCTTGAGTTGATGCTGGCACATTTGATTGAAGATAGTCCTTAAGTCTTGGATGTGATCTTCCTTTAGACGACTTTTGACAGCAATATCATCGACATAGCATTCGACTGTCTTCCATAAATATTCATAAAAAATGGTACTCATGGCCCGCTGATAGGTTGCACCAGAGTTCTTGAGACCAAACAACATGACTGTGTAGCAGTAGACCCCTAAAGAAGTACGGAAAGATGTATGTTTTTCATCTTCGGGGTTCATCCTGATCTGATTATATCCGGAAAACCCATCCACAAAAGATATCCGCTCAAACCCGCAAGTGTTATCGATCATGACATCAGTGATCGGAAGAGGAAACTCATCCTTAGGACAAGCTTCATTAAGGTCTCTAAAGTCGATGCAAACTCGAACCTTTCCTGTTTTTTTCATAACTGGGATGACATTAGCCACCCAGTCGGGATGTTGTTCTTCTCTGAAAAAGTCGTAAGCGATGAGCTTCTTGACTTCAGCTTCTATAGCATCCATCATATCAGGTCGAAATCGACGCTGTTGTTGTTTGATTGGCCTAACATTTGGCAGAAGATTGAGCTTGTGGGTTGCGATTAAAGATCTAATCCCGACATACCTTCATAGCTCCAGGCGAATACGTCAATGTATTTCCGAATGAGCTGAATCAGTTCTTGTTTATCTGCTTTAGGAAGACTTTTGCTGATGAAATTGGCCTTGGAGAAGTTTCGTCTCCGATATCGACCTGGACTAATTGATCTTCAGTAGGTGGTTCATGTTGCTCAAAGCAAAGTTTCCATTGGGTATCCATCTTTTGTGCCTAAGGATCAGATTCAGAGGCTTCGACGAAATCATCGTCATCTTCGAAGAACTCAGCGGTTATCATATTGGAAGATAGAGTCACTCGATGCACGTATCCTATGCTGGTGTCTGAATCCCATGAGGCAGAGTCAGAAGAGTTAGATCGCTCCTCTTTGTCAGATTTAGAAGCATCTGGGTCATAATCGGCGTAGTGTAGCCTAACCCATGCTTTGTTTTGTTATAATATTGTAGTAACTTCCCTTTTGGAGCAGGTATACGAATGGAAGTTTGCCTTCCCCTACCACCATTGAGGCCGAATTTGAAGTTGTAACCTATCTTTTGGATGATATTCTTTGATTGTTGACTGTAACGACGTAGTTGAAGCAGCCTATTGTCGCCATTTTTAGCATCGCTATCGGATGTAGCCTTTTGATTCAATCCTTTGCTGAAGAGAATAGGAATATAATCCTTCTTCCGGGAGGGAACCAGAAAGAATGAATCTTATACTGATTCAAGTGACACTTCATCTTGAAGAGGTTGAACTGCTCCTAAGGTAAGGGGTTCGAAGTTATCCAGGATTTCTAGATAACATCGAGTGTAATAATTGATATCAGTATACTGCAAAGGAGACGCTACTTTATTGATAATTACATCATCATTTACAACAGTGCTCTTGATCTTAGCCGACTGCTTGCTAAGATTGATAACAAGAGGAGGGGCAGAAGAAGGAGAAGGTTTGTTACGATGAAGGTCAATAATAAGAGGCTCAGAAGAGGTGAGCTCGCTATGCTCTGTCTTTTCAGCAAGAGGATGTTTGACAGAAGCAAAGAGATTGATGGTCATCGCCTGAGAAGACAAAGGACGAGAAGTGTATCCTTTGACCAAAATCACCAATATATCATCCGGACTCTCTTGCCATTCTTCTTCGGTGTCCATGGATAGTACGACCTTCATGAACTTTTCTTTGTACATTCGGGAGTACATGAAATGTTTTGATGCCTCGAAAGGGGTTAAGATCAGCCACTTTTTTGTGGACTTCTCCGTTGTTATCCACATATTTGAAGCATTGATGAAGAGTGGATGGCACAATGTTATGTTCATGCAACCACGATCTTCCTAATAAGACATTGTAGGTGACGTGATTGTCAATCACATAGAAGGTGACCTTCGTGCGAAGATTTCCTATATGGACTTTCAGACGGATCTTTCCCAACGGTCGCTTCTTCCGGAATTGAACCCCAAAATAGTCGTAATTGTTGTGGAAAGATTATGAACTAGGATCTTCAGCACATCCAATAGAGTCTTTGGCATAATATTGAGTGCAGATCCTGGGTCGACTAGGAAGCAATCGACCTTCATAGTATTGATATACCCTGTATAGTAGAGAGGTCGGTCATATCGATTGTCCTCCAAGAGCATATCATCTTGAGTGAAGGTGCTATGGGGGATCAGCTCCATCACGCTATGACAATGAGAATATGCCATTAGTTCCTCGTATGGTTTCTTAAGATGGGCCAGACAAGCATCAGCTTGCATCAAAGCTTCACTTAACGTCTCTCAGGTTTTCCTTGAGAGACGTAAGAGTTCAAAATTGATAACCTTGCCGGAGTATTGGCTAGTTGAGCCAATATATCAAAGTTATACAGCTTTTTGAGTCCAAGAGGTGGAGTTTTCTTTAATATTTTATCAAAGTGAGCTGGTTGTTTGCCTTCGTTAGCTGCTGTTGGTTTGGGAGGAACTGGTTCCATTTGAGGTGAAGACGCCGAAGTAATATTAGCGGCAGGTGGAGGAGATACCGGAGGGGCATCGGAGACTAGAGGAAGAGTGGCTTCATTCTCTTATCCATCTGGATAGTCTCTAAGGTAGAGTCTCCCAGATCAAGTACCGGTCATGGCTTCTTCTTCCAGTACTGGTATGAAGGAAACCATGTTGCAGTTCTTCATTCGAGTCTTGCTTTTGGAAGATTTTTTTTTGGAGAGATGATGGATATGTCTAGAATTCCAGACCAATACAGGACTGATTATGTTAAAGACGTACGAAAAGAGGTATATGAGACCCTTTCCCGTCATTCAAGCTAGGGGCTTTCTGTAGATAATATCCCATCTTTGTCATCAATTCGCGGGACTGTTGACTGTATAGATGGAATGCTGGCCGGTACAAAAACTTCATTCTTTTTGGCAAACTCTCAAGGTAGCTGGTTCCGGCTTCTGGTTTTGTACATGATCTGCCTGGAGGATCAGCTGGTGCTGTGCTTGAAGGTTCTACAGATGCTGTACTTGGTGTACTTATGTCTTCATCATCATCGTCGATTTTCTGTTAGTTCAGTTCGTCAAAAGTGACATTTATTAATTCTTCGATGATCATGGTTCTTTTGTTGAAGACTCGGTACCCTTTGCTTTTAACCGCATAACCTAAAAATATACCTTCATCGGCATTTTTGTCAAACTTTCCCAAATTGTCTTTGGTATTGAGAATAAAATATTTGTAACCAAATATTTTGTAATATAAAACTGATGGTGTCCTATCAAACCATAATTCATAGGGTGTCTTCTTCGATATTGGTCGAATTAGAATCCTACTGAGAACATAGCAAGCTATATTGACAGCTTCGGCCCAAAAGTATTTAGGTAGACTAAACTGGTTTAACATTACTCTAGCCATTTCGGATAGAGTCCTGTTCTTACGTTCCACAACTCTATTTTGTTGTGGAGTCCTAAGGCAGAAAAACTTATGCAGATAACTGTGTGTGTCACAAAATTGCTTAAACTCTGCATTCTCAAAAGCATATAATTTACCACCTAGACTAGCAATTCTACTAGGTCCAAATAAATTCATATGTAGTAATTGTACAGGTCTAGTAGTACTCACAGCGTTCTTGGATTTGAAGGTGGATCGGATAGCTTTATTCTTTTCACATTCGCTACATACTGTATCCTTATTGAAAGAAATGTCCGGTAAGCCTTGTACCAACTTCTTTGTGGATAGTCTTGAAATTGTGTCCATATTTGCATGACCGAGTCTCATATGCCATATTTGACTCTCATCACTTTTGGCCATTAGGTATCTACCTGCTTTGTTAGCCTCTTCTAATTGACAGAAAACATATATATATATATATATATATATATATATATATATATATATATATATATATATATTATATATATATATAAATATATATATATAAAAAATATATATATATATATATATATATTTTATATATATATATATATTATATAAATATATATATATATATATATATATATATATATATATATATATATATATATATATATATATATATATATATATATATATATATATATATATATATATATATATATATATATTGTCTTCCCTAATACCTTCAAAGATAGTACTACCAATTGAGCTATCAACTATAGTATATTTGTCCTTGACAAAGTTAATACCATAACCCTGGTAAGCTAAATGGCTTATGCTGAGTATGTTATGTTTTAACTCGGTTACTATACAGACATCTTTAATCACATGATAGGGAGCCTTACAAATATTGTCGATACCTACTATATACCCTTTAAGATTATTACCAAAGGAGACGTATCCTTCTTTCTTCTTCGACAGTGTTGCGAGTAATAAAGCATCACCGGTCATGTGCCGTGAGCAACCGCTGTCGAGGATCCACTTGCTTCTAGCATGCGTTGGGTGTTCCACCTACAAAAGATTTTACAGATGAAACTTTTGGTACCCATTTCTTGTAGGTTCCTGAGATATTAGTTTTCAGTATCCATGCACATATCTTTAAATCAATAAGCTTTCTAACTCGACATGCAGGAGAGATATGACCAATAGTGCCACAATAATGACATCTAGCATGTTGAGTATTAGATGCAGTATGTTGTGCATAGTTGGCAGGTCTTGGTTTTCTAGTGTAATAGAATGCATGCCTATTAGTCTTCTTGGGCAATGGTTTGGTTTGGTTTGGCCTGACAGTGTTCCGATGATTCAGTAAGTGACACGTGTTAGGATAGGAAGCAGCAACCTCAGGCTATTTTTTTAACCTAATTTCCAACTTTTTGGAAGTGTCATATAATATATTATAATCAGCAGTAAGTGCATTATTTCTGATTAGTACTTGTTGAAGACTCTTCTTCTCTCTGAGTAGATCTTCCTCAAATTGGGTAATGGTCTTGTCTTTTTCTTCGTATAGTCTTGTGGTCTCGTGTAATAATAACTTAACAGAAGAAAGCTCACCTACCTTCCAGAATTATCATTACTTCTAACCTCAGCTAGTAGGACAATAAGTCTTCCTATTTCACCTTTTTACTATTTGAGTACCTTCTTAGAGTTTTTGATATTTGCTACGCAGTTTTCTATAATCACCTAAGAGGTCATAAAGGCTTCACCTAATTGCTCAAAGGTAAACTCATCATATGTATCAAACAGGGGGTTAGTATTTACCTGATCGAATGCTATTAAGCATATATTTGCAACGTTGTCTGATTGTTCATCTTCTGAGTCGCTGGCTTCACTTTCATGCCATATGCTTGTGTTGGCGTACCTTCTGGATGTTGATTTCTTCAGGTAATACTTGTCATGCTTGTTGTTTTTCCTGGTTGATGATGATGTTATTGGACAGTCCTTCATATGTCCTTTCTTCTTACAACCATAGCAGATAGGATCTTCTTCGTTGTTGTTGCTGTTGTGTTCGTTTGTTCTTCTATTGAATCTCATGAACTTCTTGAACATTCTTACTAGGAGAGCTTGATGTTTAGAGTCAGAGTCACTGTCATCGGAATTATCTTCGACAGATCTTCTGTATTGAGCTTTGAAAGTGATCGACTTCTCCTTCGGTGCAGCATCTTCAAAGTCTTGAAGTTCCAGTTCATGAGTGAGTAGCTTACCCATGAGTGTTTTAAGAGACATAGTGGTGAGGTATTTCCCTTCAATGATTGTCGTAGCCTTTGGAATCCAGTTCTTCGTGAGAGTTCGTAGAAGTTTGCGAATCTTCTCATGGTTATTATATTCCTTGCCTAAGGAAGACATTGAGTTTACAATATCCAGAAATCTTATAAACATCCGAGTGACGAATTCGTTTGGCTTCATCTTGAACGCCTCATACTTCTCAGTAGGTTTGCTGATTTTTTTCTCTTTGACTTGCGTCATGCCTTCGTAAGTCACTTCGAGAAGTTTTTACACTTTATTTGATGTTGTCCACGTAGGCACCCTATTTAATTCAGTCATGTCTAGGGCACAAAATAAAGCATTAATAGCACGTGCGTCAAGACTAGCATATTTCTTTTCAGCTTCAGTATACTTGTCATAGGGTTTCTCAACTAACTCTTCATCAACAAGAATATGTGCAGGCTTCTTATAGCTATCAATCACAATAGATCATAAGTCAAAATCTAAAGATTTCAAGAAGAAACTCATCAATGTTTTCCAGTATATGTAATTTATACCGTCAAACAGTGGAGGTCTGTTTGTGGCTTGGCCTTCACTTGTGAATTTCACAATTGCCTTATGTGATAATGTGATCTATGTAATAGCTGTAATAATAAAGAACATAATGGCAGTGTTATGTCGCTTTACCTGTATAACCTGCTCTGATACCAATTGTAACGAATTGTAAAGCGCAATACTCTAGAAGGGGGGAAGGGTGAATAGAGTAGACAGCAAAATTTAGATAATTAAAAAATATTAGCAACAAGATCACATATAATATATATCACAAGTAAGTAAATGAAAAGGCAGAGATTAGAAAGCAAACGCAAACACGACGATGTATACTAATTTTCCTCTTGTGAGGACTATTCAAGTCAGAAGAACTCTAGCTTCCAGTTGAATCCACTATAGAAAAATATCGCAAGTTTTCATCCGAAATCCTTGCAACTTCTACAATGCGAACTTTAATCCGAAGTACTCGACCAACTTCAATTGTGAAGTGTCTTTCTTTAATCAAGCCTCTGATTATAATCTCTCTGAAACTTCTAGACTGTACTGTACTGGCAAATCAACTGGAGGATTGTAACTGGCATGGGATTTGAAAATGAAAGAGCTTAGAACACTTTGGAAGACGTATTGAGCTTAGAGAGAAGAGTGAAAAGAGGTGTATTGAAATGAGTGAATCTTCTCTATTTATAGGTTTTCAAAGTCAGAACTCGGGGCGAATTCGGACAGAATTTAGATAGAATTCTTTGAGAGAATCTCGGCAAGTAGTCGTTGCGTCCGTAAATGCAGGATGACCAAATTCAAACATCCAATGGCACCAAACGAACTCAGGGCGAGTTTGGACCAAACTCGGGACGAACTCTGTTGGTGTCCATAGTTTTACTTTTGGGGAATTTTGTAAATCAGATTTTGAGTTTTGGGCTTTTAAATTTTTTTAGCAGTTATGAGCTTTTTGTAAAATGGGCTATTTTTAAAATCATAGGATATTTTCAAAATATTTTGGGTTTGCCTATTTTCTAGTACGACTCAGTGTACAAAGTATTCCTACACTCAATAAATATGAAAATTACATTGAATATTAAAATACAAACTCATGTGGCAAAACAACTTCAGTCTTGAACATAGTAGTAGAAGTTCTCAGCAATTGTCTAAGTAGCCCTTATATCGAGACATGGTTAGATCAATTATTAAAATCAGGTTCGACCATGACCAATGGGCCAACAATAATTCTTTCTAACACTGCTGCACTTTTGGTGGGCTGCACGCTTTCTAAAGATTGCACATTTGCAGATTTTAGGTGTTTAGTCTTTATATGTTGTCACGACCCGTACCCGCTTTTCGGGATGCGAGTGCGTGCGAAAGCCAGCTACGTATCAAGCAGACTCTAGCCCGACTCGAATACGTATAAGCTGTCAAGAGCATGGTATCATGTCTAATATGGTAATCTAAACTATATCTCGATCCAAGAGATGTATATAAATCAAGAATGAACAAGTATGGTTCATGGTCTGCAGCCCACTAGCATATTGTCCGATTAGACTCCAAGAATAACATGAGTCTATGAAACTAGGCTAACAAGCAGGATATATCATAAGAGCACGAGAAGATAATAAAGAAATATCACTAGCAAAATACCTTAATCATGCAGATGTAATCGACTACCACATGCTCAGCTAACTAACTCCGTACGATCAGCTACCTGAAGAGATCATCAGGTCCTCAGAGGACTAGCAAGATACATAAAACATGCATACTAATATAATACTAAATAACATATATGGAAGATATGGACAATGCAAGAAGGACATCTAAGACACGACAAGTCATATGGAAATGTAATACTAGACTTGGCTATCAATCAAACGATTAACCTCTATAGCTTGTAGTACAATACGAGATACTCCTAATATATAGTAGGTTTCGACTGTAGGACAATGCAAGATACTCCCAGTCGAGATTAGTCAATTCTAGTATCGATCTCCTCTCCTAAAGGAATACAAGGTCAAGTAGACTCCTATAAATCGTAGTGGAATGCAAGATACTCCCAAACTATAGTATGTCACCAGTCAAGTCAATCAATATCAAGATCAAAGAATCTGCTATAGGTCGTCATATAATGTAAGATACTCCAAATCTATAGTATGTCTCAATTGTAGTACAATACAAGATACTCCCAGTCAAGAATGGTTAAGTCAAGAACAAGGGGTAGAACTGGTAACTCAATCACAAGACACAATAACATGAAGAAGACCAATAGACAAGCAAAAGAACTGAATAATATCCTATATGTGCACGTAAATCTAGAAAACAAGTAAAGCAGTCGATGACAAACCAATCACAATATGAGAAGCATGTAACCATGTGGAAATAAATACAACAGGAAAGGAAACATATAAATACTGTATAAGTTCGACAAGGTATACTTGTCTGGTGTCTGTCCAATCCGCGTTGAGACTGTAGGTAACGAGTCTGACCATACTACTCTGCTAGTGGTGCTACGGTCCTCAAGGAATATACCAAAACCCAAGATAGACAAACACACATCACATAACCATAAATGTACAGACACAATCCTTTAGTTTCGCTTAGGAGGAACGAGTTACCGCTCATTCCTTAAATATGTATATATAGTAAACAAGATCCTTACTAGGTTCATTTAGGAAAAATGCTCATAATCTCTTGTATACAATTGTTATGTTTGTATAGAGAATGACACAGTTTATATATATATATATATATATATAATAATAATAATAATAATAATAATAATAATAATAATAATAATAATAATAATAATAATAATTATATAACCCTAAACTAGTAGTAATATAGATATTTAAACTACACATAAAGATAAACATAATTTTTTGCATATGAGAAAAATATTTGTATACATATAAGATACATAGCAATATATATTTAAATAAAACCATATCATTAGGCTCGATCCCATTTCCATAGTACCCGTAAAATACTTATAGCTATACTGTTATAATTTTACATACATTTCCACATATATAAATTTATTTGTGCCCATATAATATGTTAATTATAACTAATTATATATTCAGTGAAAACTATAAACGTATAGTACATTACCATGTATAAAAACAAAATTACATATTTAATAAGTATATATATAGCTAATCCTATTCTTCACTGATACACTTATAAGTAACTCATATATTTACATATATAAGAGGCCAAGGATAATTAACTACACCTACATAGTAAATATACAGAGAGAGAGAAAGGGATACTAGGGACATTTTACCTAGCTCTCATGTTACAGCTGATGTTGCGGCAGTTTTGTTGCTACATATGCTTCGTCTTCACGGCGTAGAGGAAGTTAGAGTATGGAGGATCTAGGCTCCTGATGGCTGGCTAGGGACAGACCCACGTACTAGACGGCAATGATGTCGAAGGCCGACTGTTCCCTCGCGGCAGGACTCGAAGACCTCGACAGTGCCTCGGTGAGAAGATGGGCCCCGCCAGCAGGTTAGCGAGCCTCATTAGCTCGTGGGGACGGTGAGCTGCTACTCTCGACCCATTGTTGAGGTTGCAAACTGGGACAAGGCTGGGTATGGAGGCTGTGCCTACGACGAAGAGGCGAGCAATTGCAATGGTGGTTGATGGTTGGCCTAGTCAGTGGTAAGAGGCTTCAGTTGTAGAGCGCACAATAGATGGATCAACGGAGAAGCTCGGACAGAGATACAGGCCAATGTAGGTACGTGCGTGTGTGAGTCAATGAGGTGGCTCCGCCCTGGTTTCAGCGTGTTGATGAATTACATACTTCGTCGCCTTCCCATGCACGATGCAAATACGAGGGGTTGGCGTCCCGTCGGTTCTGATCTAACATGCGACATCCCTCGGTCAGCCAATGAGTAAGGTTTACGCCGAAAGGGCACGGTTGTAGGCGAAGAAGTAGAGGTTGGAGGAGAAGAAACTCGTGTATAAAATAATAGACAGGGGAGGTGCTTGCACAGGTCGGCTAGGGTTTGAGGAAGGAGATAGAGGAGGGGTCGGTTGATGAGGAAGTTTTGGTTTTGGGGAGTGGCTGCTATATAAGTATTATAGACACTTGAGTTTGGGCTTTGGGTTAATTGGACTAGATGCTTTATTGGAAAAAAATATTCGCTTATACATAGTATGGGTCGGGCCCACTTGGCCGATGTGTGATTATAGGTAGCAGCGAAACAAAGAGGCTCTAGAAATAAACAAGGTTGGGCTTAACCAAATTTGTTATATTTAGGATGTTAAATAATTTGGCTTATACCTAAAATACTAAATTACCCACTATTTGTACATGCCATAAAGCCTAATGTTTGTATATTTTGAATATATATATATATATATATATATATATATTTATATATATATATATATATATATATATATATATATATATATGGGCATTCTAAGAAAATGTTATCATATTTTCAAAAGAAAATATAAATTTTTATAGCAAATACATTCTAAGAAAATGTTATCATATTTCCAAAAAAAAAATAAAAATTTTAATAGCAAATAGTATATATTATTTACAATAATCCTTTATAAAAAAATACTTATTTGGAAAATTAAAATTTATTATGAAATATATGAAAAATATATATCTACGTGGATGCCTTTGGACGCACCAAAAGACTACATGAGCTATGGTTTGATTCGGGTCACGTTTGACTAGTTTAGCACAATCGGGTTTCCTAAAAGTCATAATATTAATAAATAACTAATTAAATCATCTATAGGGGTTAAGTCGTAACTTTGACTGGTTTTTCTAGTTAGAACACACCTATGGCTCGATCTTTCCTACCATGGCTAAAATACTAGTCAAAGCATACGGCTGCACTATCCGTGCCATGATTTATAGTCGTCTTGCACTCCAAAACTTAACCATGACTAAGACCTTCTATAATAATAATTAATTAACTATTTATAAAATTCCAAATATTACCATTAAATTCAAATAAATAAATAAAATATTTACAAAATTTTGGGAAGCGGGGTTACATATGTAATCATAAAAAAATCTGTAATAGATCTTTGTAGACATAATTTTAATAAAGAACTTCTTTTTATGCACTATCTTTGTATGTCTCCTGTGACTTGTTATCGTCTGCACTTTCAAACAACTGTTCTCTTCTGCGCTTTTGTGAACTATATGCAACGACTGTTGTCATTTGCGCTTCTGTTACTGCTGCATTTATTTTCATGCTTCTACAACGAGTAACAGAATTCAGGCTCCTCCGGTAGACGGAAGGTGACCTTCTTTCCTGCATAGTAAATGGTGGTCGAGCAAGCGCCGAGTCAATCCATCCCCAGATTGATGTCGTAGTCCTTAAGGTCTAGAACTATCGCATCTAGAGTCAATTTCCTCCCACCAATACATATGCAGCCGTCTCTACAGATAGTGTTTACAGGTATTTGTGTGCCCGACGGGGTGCTAACACTAAGGTTAAGGCCTAGAGGTGCCATAGAGAATTTGTGTTCATCAATAAAATCTGTCGCTATAAAACTATGCGTAACACCTGAATCAAATAGTACACAAGCAGGTTTATTATTAAAAAGCAGTATAACTTTGATTACTGTATCAGAGGCTAACGCCTCATCTCGAGTCATGGCATATGCGCGACCCTGGGTATTGGGGCGACATTCTTGGCCATTTTGTGGCATGAGTTGTTGGGCTCGAGGCGCTGGACCCTGGTTCCCTGGATGATGTTGCTGCTATTGAGGCGCCGTTGGGTTCGACCTTCGGATCGGACAATCAGCACGTATGTGGCCCTTTTACCACGATTCCAGCATCCGCCTTCAAGTATCAGGCAGACGTTGATAGTATGGCTGAGCCAGTGACATCGGGTGCAGCGAGGCCATGGGTTCCGCCCTTGATATCTGCCATGTTGCCCGTTGTTCGAACGTTTGGTTGTATTGTTTCCTCCCACATGGCTTGTATGTATGCACAGCGCCGACAACGGCTGTGGAATATTGGCGCTCAAGGCGGAGAGCGTGATTCAAAGACTCTTCCATTATCTTGTATTCCAGAACTGAGACCATGAGCAGAGATAGAGGGCCGCAGACCCACTTCGAAATGTCGAGCACGACTCTCCATTATTGGCAAGAATGATCCAACAAATCTGGTCAGTTTGTTGAATTCTGCTGTGTACTGCCGCACCGTCATGTTTTCTTGCCTCAGCTACATAAATTATTCTTTTTTTCTTGTCGAACGGTTGCAGGAAGATACTCGATCTCGAACGCCTTTCGAAATGTAGCCTAGGAGATTGTCGTCATCTCGTCGTCACGTCGGATTGCTCACTTTTGTATGGCCCGCTAGTCGTGCGCGTTCAATAGGAGTAGAAGTTGAGCACATATGACTTCCTTGGACTCTTCGACGCCCAGAAGTTCGAAACAGTCTTCCAGCTCCTCTAACCAGTCGATCGCCAAGGAGGGATCATCGCTACCGTTGAAGGAAGTGCGACAATTCTTCATAAACTTTGACACCTTAAAGTTGGAACTTCTTGGTGTTGCAGGTAGACGCTCGGGCACCTCCGGTTCGACTTCAATCGGTCCGACCGCAGGATCGGTTACGGCATGAGTCATCGCAGAGTTGTTGTTGGCCACGACTGTCTCGATGATCTGCTGATCGTATCAAGGTGCTTCGGCTGCAACTTAAATTCTTCGTCGAATTGGGCCTCAAACTGAGTCTGCCGTGCCTCAGCTTGTCTCGCTAGTCTTCAACGTGCTGTTGATGTTGTTCATTCAGGTGCTAATTGGCCTCTGTCTGTCGTTGTTGCACTTCCATCATACACATCATCCATTCCACGGGGGCATTTGAGGGCTCAGGCCTTGTGCTACTCGAGCCACTCGAAGCACTTTCTTCGTTTCTGTCCACAGCTTCTTCGGCTTATGAAATTAGAAGGCAACTCATATTAGTCTCAAAAAAATATTACGAACTCACTGTCTGGAACAACTCATCTTATCGACACGAGGTCAAAGGTTCGAGACTCAAACGGAGGGCCAAAAGATGTAAAGCCGTACTTTAATACCATTATGTCATGTCCCGATTCGGTAGAATCGATAGTCGTCCCCCGGGCATAATGTCGTATGAGCCTAGGTTGCGTTCGCACAAGGCACTTTCATAAAGTTATTCAAAACACAATAACAAAAGAATATGCAGAGTAAATTGAGCACATTGCATAGAAGAAGTTTGAGCTTTATTGATAATAAACATCATATTACAGAGTCGATATGAAGGGGCCGCGCGAGCTTACAAACTGACTCCATTATAAAATAAACGTCGATGAGATAGTCGTTCCATAGATCACACCCCTTTATACAGCCAAAATATGCAGACACTTGAATATGGAAGAGTTGAGACATCTTGGCTTGGAAAGTTGTGGGGTCTTCAAAAGAGATTGATCGAGTCTTCGTACGCACGACGAAGCTTAAAAACACACGAGCACCGCCTTCAGTCAGGTGGCACGCTCCTTTTGATTTGTAGTACCTACGGAGAGCGAGGATCAGTTCATTACACGTGTACTGGCGAGAGGCTAATTAATTTTCTTGCTCTCATTTGGTTAAAGAATTTATGTGAGATCATGCAGCATATTTTAGTGATGTTTATAGCCATTTCTAGTCAGTTTTATGCAAACAGTTTGATGAAACATAAATAAGGTAAATTACGCTAGAACTTACCCATGATATAGCATGTCGTGCAACATAAAGCTTACTCTGTCCTGTCAGTTTGATAGCAATGAATAGAAAATGTGTGATGTGGAGGTCACTGGCATTAACTAGCTATCCTAGACAAAACCTGGTTAGACGGAATCTTTTCAACGCAAGTAGCGAGCTCCGTTGCAAGTCCCTGAATTATCCGTTGCTTAAACCCAGCTCGGCTATACCATGTTTCCCCTAGACCGAATTGGTCCCGTGGCCCCTGGTTACCATTTGAGAAAATATTACCCTTATGAACAAGTCGTCCATGACCGTGCTAAGTTAACCAGTTATTCAAGGCACTTTTCAAGTTATCATTGTAACATTCATTTAATCGATTCAATCTTTGCTTAGCACAGTTCTATATCGCATGGTATTAAGCAAGCATGTAATAATTATATGATAAGTAGTTCTATAGCCCGTATACGTTATATGTGGTGCAATAGTTTATTAGAATAAGCATTTGGGCCATTGCATTTACATCTAGCATTGCATATGTTGGTATCGGCAATTTATTGGAGAAAGAGGGTCGAGGGAAGAAGGGTCAGCCACTCACCTTAATTGTTTGATTGAGGCGAGAGACCCGTTGGATGCACTAGACGGTGCCTATGCGATCACCTAAAATCGTATAACCAATTGATTAGAATACTGTGCCATTCAATGAGCTCGATACGAATGCGATGTTCGAAAATGCAAGCCATAAAAACCATAAAAAATATTTACGAAAATGCATTCAGAAAATCAAAGCCAAAGAAGCAAGTACGACATAAAAAATAGAGCAACGAGAGGTCTCTCCCGACTCAGTCGCAGAGTCCAACCTTGAGGCACAATCCGCTGAATATGGTACTTAATTCCGAAGAAGCCATTCCATAACGAGAAAATGATCTTAATTCAATCGGTCCCTTCAATCGATTCAGATCTATCGGTTCCGACATAATCGATAGCGACAATATTCCTTTCTTGCGCACCCCGTGGTCAAAAATGGTACACGATGTAGGGATGGGGTACTACAATTACATCATCCTCGATGCGAACTGCCTTAAGGTACCGCTCAATGTTCCACATGAAGTTATCCACTTCCTTCGCGTCTCGCACAACGTTGAAGGATTTGAGTTCTTGATACTTCACTTTTGGGGCCGCCTTCCTCCTCGAAGAACCACCACATGTAATGGATTTCTCGAGGATCGATGCCTTGGTATTGAGTTTCTCGTGCAGTTCTGCAATCTCTGCCTTCGTAGCCTTGTGTTCCTCCTTGAACTCGGTTTGCATCTCGCAAAGTTGCTATTGGAATAGTACCACAGCATGAGTAACATCAGCTTTAATCCATGGGCGAATTCCTCGTGAGCCAACTGGTTTTCCTCTACTTGCAGCTCGATGTCCGTCATGCCTTTCTCCAAGAGCTCTATGCGGGACGCCAACTCACTAAGGGCACTTTCGAACAATAGCTCCTTGCTCCTGCCCTTCCTTGAGGGCTTTTTCTTCTTCTAGGTGATGCAGGTTGCTCCTTGTGGATAATCTCGAACGATGACATCGGACAATCGACCTTTGCTCTGATACCACTTGTCAAGGACTTAGTATTTTTGTGTACACTTTGTCGCGTGCGACACACTATCTTTCTTCTCAAAGACTCATGCAAGCCTTCTCGAACCCACTTAGCTAGAATGCTAAAAAATTAGAGAAGAGTGGAGCAAGATTAGGACTTGTAACTATTTCTTTATTAACTTGGAAAATGCTTACAAGTTTTGGTGGTGATGAACAAATGATGCCTCACACTTATTTATAATGCCCATAGGGCTTAAAGGAAATGAAAATGGAATATTTTATGGATTATTCTATATCTAGATAACTACAAAGAAGCTTCTACTCCATCTAGAAAGACCTTGGACCTTCTAGAGAGATCATGGGACTTCTAGAGGATTCCGCTATCTTCTAGAGAGTTCCGCCATCTTCTAGATAATTTCGTCATCTTCTAGAGAGTTCTGAAAGCTTTCCGTAAAACCTTGGTCCATGACAGGTTATGCAAATTCGACTCGTAAGGCACAACAAATTGGGCATAATATAATGTTCATTATTATGTAGTGATGTCCTTTATAAGTGGTAAATTATAAGCTCAAATCTTGAATTTACAAATTATCACTTATCTTGTAAGTACAAAAAAAATACAATTGCAGTCTTTAATCAATTTAAATATTATAATATATCCAAGTAACCATAATCCTTCATAAGTAAAAAAAAAAAACAACTGTCCATCCAAATAATTTTCAATTTGCATTTTTGGCTGTAACTAATTCTCCATTAAAATTTTATTTTCTTTCTTAAAAAATTGGATTAATTTTTGCTCGTAGAAGTTGGAGAATTTGAAATATCAAAGGTTTTAGGTTTCTCAAGATTGAAGTTTTGATCGGTGTCGTCTTGCTAGTAAACATATATGATGGTGAACTTATATATATATATATATATATATATATATATATATATATATATATATATATATATATATATATATATAAATATATATATATATATATTTTTTATATTTTAGGGTGTCCACTTCTTAATAGTACTTGGAGGCATGCCTCCAAGGGGGCTCGAACCCGCGCCACTACGCCGGGGTGCTTCACCGTTCCCAACGGGCTACGGCCACGGAGACATATATATATATATATATATATATATATATATATATATATATATATATATATATATATATATATATAGTTAACTTGTGTTTAAAATAATGTCATCTTATTTGAGACTAAAATACTCGATTCATACATTTATAATACATTTTAAAGTGATTAAAAAAAATCACTTTAAAGTGCACTTGTCACTCCCCGATCTTGGAATACGTATTTTAATATGTAAACCGATAAATTGTATTTACCTTGTATTTATATGATATTTATTATGCTGTATATCTTCATGCATTTCCCAAAAATATTCGACAAAATATTATTTCATAATTTATTTTCTGCATTTGGGCCTACAGTTTCGGCTCATTTGAGTAACCTATTCTTGGTTCACCAATGGTTCATCATGAACCCATGGGTTCAAGATTCTATATAATAACTCATCTCATTCTCTCTCCTCTCATTTATTTCCTCTCATTTATTTCCTCCACCAACCAAGGCAAGTGGCAACTTGCTCAAGAGATGGATCCATAAATTTTGTTCATGTTTTCTTACAAATTTATTTGTCAAAATATGTTCTTCTCCTTAATCTATACTAGTTTAGAACTTAAAATTTTCCATTTTGAAGCTTTAATTTTTGTAGATCTAAGTTTTAACCCAATTCGGTTTTCCTTGGTTTTGATCTAGCAAACCTTATTATTTTCAAGTTTAGATTGTTCCATATTGTAGAGAATTTTGTTCTACCCCATTTTGACCTATAGAAGTCCCACTTTGGGCTAAGGATGAGGATTTTTATGGTCCTTAGAAGTTCTAGGGCTCATGGTGTTCTTGCTCTCAGCCAAGAGGAAGAAGATGACCCTGTAGCAGCTGGCACGCGCAGCTCTCTCGTGACCCCAGCGCTTTTTAGTGATGGGCGCAGCTCTCTCGTGGCCCTGCGCCTTTTGGCGCTAGGAGCTTGGATCCCTGCGCACTTGGACCCCTGTGCGCTCTGATCCCTGCGCGCTTGATCCCTGCACGTTTGGACCCCTGCGCGCTCTGATCCCTGTGCGCTTGATCCCCTACGCGCCCTGATCCCTGCGCGCTTGATCCCTGCGCGCTTGATCCCCTGCGCGCCCTGATCCCTGTGCGCTTGATCCCTGCGCGCTTGATCCCCTGCGCGCCCTGATCCCTGCGCGCTTGATCCCCTACGCGCCCTGATCCCTGCTCGCTTGATCCCTGCGCGTTTGATCCCCTGCGCGCCCTGATCCCTGCGCGCTTGATCCCTGCACGCTTGACCCCTACGCATTTGAACCCAGCACGCTCTGACCTGGACTCCCCTATATTTTATATTTTTATATGTATATATTATTTTGCATATATATATGTAAATGTTTGTGTATGCTATATATCCTTACGCCTTTTGTCCTGAGCATGATATGAGCACTAATGTGACCCCGGTGAACAAAGTGTTCCTACCCGATACATGTACCTGAATGTCCCAGTTCTTGTTCATGCTCGACAAATGACTTGTAACTCCACGTGGCGTATTTGTAATGATGCATTACACTAAGGAGGACAGAACATGTTGGCATACTGATTGACATGGATCCTCTCTTGGGGTACTCGTACTTGAGTACGACTTTTAGGAGGATAATCATGCAGGCCACAGCATGTGAGTCCAAGATTTCACCTAGGGTTAAACTAGACAACTAAATATACTAGATGCATGGGGAGGGCAGAATCCCGAGATCGTGTTGTACCAGCCACCTTGAGATATCGTCTTGACGTGCCGGCTGGTCTCCACGGATACTGTGTCATCTGCAACGAGTGGATGATTGTATCCGATTAATTCCTGCGATATATTATATGTCTTGGCAAGGTGGCCTTACGAGGGACCTGTGCTCAATGATATCTGTCTACGTGAACCCCTGGGTTGGCTAGCCTTGCTGAAAAGATACGATCTGATGATTTCTAAATAACATGATGCGAGGATAACCTCGTCCCACTAGAAACTCGTAGACTTGATTGGCCATGAAAATGACTTGCTTGTGTCCTATTACCTTCCATGAATAAGTGAGGGAAGGGGACTGTCATGGTACGTGATCCAACCCATGTTCTTGTTTGATTGTTGGGTTGGTTATCGTACTATGACAGGCTGTGGACCGAAGTTATGAACGGAAGACTTATTCTGGTTGTGAAGTGCTACTTCTGTGAATGACTGAGGAACGTGGTCTATCATGGTACATGATCCAACCCATGTTCTTGTTTGATTGTTGGGTTGGTTATTGTGCTGCGATAGGCTATCGACGGAAGTCACGATCAGGAGATTTTATTGTTTATACCTTTTAACTTATGTGAAAGTTATAGAGTACGACACGTCCCGACTCCATGCGGCACCTTTTGTCCTTGTTTGGTTGTAAGGGTGCCATATGGGTTCGAGGATGTTGCGCTACCCTATAATAGTAGCATAAGTATTACTATTATCAATCATTCTATTAACTGGGTTTTTAATCTTAATTCTTGTGCCCTTTTGGCGGTACTTGCTATTCGGGGCTGACCCCGCTGGTTTTGTTTGGCCAGATCTCGTAGCAGAGCCGGAGGACACGATCTTCCTTCCTGACATCCATGGTGCATACTAGGAGCATGGCGGTTCGGGGACTCGAGTGGGTTTCTTCTCCACCACTCCTGCCTTTACTTTGTGCGGCGTTTAGCCACCGGCACCTGTTAGCCGGATTACTTGATATTTTGTGTCAGTACAGAATTGTAAAGAAACAGACTGCAGCTGTGTATAATTTTGTACTCCTGACTCTCTGAGATAGCTAAATTATAAAGCTAGTCTCTCATGATCATTTTGATGAAGCGTCGGGGATGCCTTACTGCTTTATCTTTAATGTTCATTTAATTGCTGATGTGACTTGATTGATTGAGACATAGAACTCTGTGGGACCATAGGAGACTTGATTGTAGCATGTACCCCCTAGTCTCTCGACAGCCACGATCGCCGTATGACGTTACGTACCTCATATGGAGTAGCTGGCCTAGTCCGTCTCCGTATTTCGGTACTGGGGCGTGACAAGGTTTTAGTGGTGGCCCATGCAGGTCTGTTTTTCAGACTTGTGGGATATTGCGAATTATTAGGAGTCTCAATCAAAACCTGTTCCCCTTGAAATTTTGTTTCGAATTCTCTGTCCTTGCCATCATCTCTAACCTGACTTGCATCCTCGAAATCTTCCTCGTTCGGACTTGATATTCTTATATCTTTCTCTATAGGGGTGCTTCATTCTCAGTAGCGGAAGAGGCCCATGAGGAAGAGTAGCGAGAGCATGGCTCGACTGGGCACCAGCAGGGGAGAGAACCTTCCCCAGGACAGACACGAGCAGAAATGGAACCAGAGGCAGTGCAGCCGCAGGTTATTGAAACTCCTGCAGCACCAGCAGCGACGGCAGTACCAGATGCCGTAGCACTCCTGGAGATCATCCGGGGATTCTTGTCACTCACCAACAGCAACAGACTCAGCAGCAGGAGCAGAACGTGTTGCTGAACCAAGGGATTCAGTTAGCTCTTGAGAGGAGTGCCGGGGTTGACTCGGGAGCATCAGGAAGGTTCCGTCGCTTGAACCCGAGGTATTTTGATGGCACGGAGGATTCCATCACTGCGGATGCATGGATTCAAGACATCGAAGCCATTCTTGTGGCAGCCAAGGTTCCAGATGATGAGAAGGTTGATCAGGTCAAATTAGTACTTCAAGATCTTGCCCGCGACTGGTAGACATCAGAAGAAGTTGGTATAAGACGCCCTGTTCGTTGGACCACCTTCAGTGAAAGATTCAAGGCCAAGTATTTTGGCGTAGTAGCTCAATATGAGCTCCAACAAAAGTTTATTAGTCTCAAGCAAGCAGGCAAGACCGTTGATGGGTATGCAGCAGAGTTCTGCAGATTGTGCCATTTTGCACCAGCAATGGTGGCAACGGAGCCAGAGAAAGCTATGAGGTTCCAGCAAGGACTTCATTTGGAACTATTACAGCTTGTGGAGGGACACGACTACCAGACGTTTGACGCTGTTTTGACGGCCTCTCGGAGGCACGAGCTTACCCAGCAGAGGTTGGCATCGAGGACAAGAGGTCAGAAGAGGTCCCATTCTCAGGTTGGAGGAGGAGTAATGCAGCGAACATCGGTACCAGCACCCGGTGTACGTATTCATGATGCAGGAGCACCGCGGAGGACGGACGTGTCAACTAATACAGCGCCAGTTCGGCATCAGCAGCCGAGGAACCAACAGCAGCGTCAGGGAGCACCCCAGGACTGTATATTCTGTGGGAAGGTAGGGCACACGAGGGAGGTGTGCCGGTCAGCGAATGGCTTATGCTTGAGGTGTGGTAGTTCAGACCACCGTATCTCCACTTGTCCTGTGATGCAGAGGCCAGGAGGGCCAGCTCAGCAGTTTCCAGCGTTGCCAGCTCTGGTGGCAACCCCGAGTGGAGGGCCAGTATTAGCAGTAAGGCCCCTAGCCCAGCGTCTACCAATGCAGGCTCATATGTTCTGCCAAGCACAGGAATCCGGAGGCCCTCAGAGGCAGCAACAACATAGTCGAGGAGGGCCGCAACAAGGGGATCCGCGGGGCCAGGGCCAGGCTCTTACATTATCCTTGGGAGAGGTTCTAGCGTCTAGTGACGTGGTAGCAGGTAAAATTCTCGTCACCTCATTTCCCGCTGTAGCATTATTTAATTCAGGCGCTACTCATTCATTCATCTCTGCACAATATGCTACACGGATTGGATTAGAGTTTGAGGCATTGCCGGAGAGGATGGATATACTCACCGGCAATGGGCTCGTAGAAGTTAGCAGGGTGTGCTTTTCATGTCCGGTAGAGGTGTGTGGGCATTTATTGCCCGCATCATTGATTGAATTCTCTATGGGGAATTTTGATGTTGTTCTTGGCATGGACTGGTTGAGAGACAGTCATGCGACAATTGATTATAGAGGAGGTAGGGTCATATTCAGCGTTCCTGGGATGGAACAGTTCATCTTTACTCGAACCTTGAAGAATCAGGCCGGAGGCGTCATCTCAGCAGCAGTGTCAGAGCCAGGACATATTCCGAGAGTGGTCGAAGATTTTCTCGACGTCTTCCCTGATGAGCTCCCAGGGATATCCCCAGTCAGAGAGGTAGAATTTAGCATTGAGTTGAACCCTGGAACGAGGCCTATTGCAGACAGAGTTTACAGAATGTCGCCGTCAGAACATGATAAGTTGTATCAGCATGAAGAAGAGTTGATGTCTAAGGGGTTCATCCGAGACAGTGAATCGCCCTGGGCCACGCCAGTGATTCTAGTTCCCAAGAAGGATGGGTCGACGAGGATGTACATCGACTACCGCAAGCTGAATGCAGTAACAGTGAAGAATAAGTACCCACTACCAAGGATTGATGACCTGTTTGACCAGTTGAGCAAGGCCAGCGTCTTTTCCAAGATCGATCTTCGGTCGGGATACTATCAAGTAAGAGTCCGGGAGCAAGACATACCGAAGACAGCATTCAGATCTAGATATGGGCTTTATGAGTTTTTAGTAATGCCCTTTGGACTAACCAACGCCTCCACAGTATTCATGGATTTAATGAACTGCATCTTTCTGCCGTATTTGGATAAATTTGTGGTGGTATTCATAGATGACATTCTTGTCTATTCCAGCAGTGAAGAGGAGTATGAGAAACATCTTAGGACAGTCTTACAGACATTGAGGGAGCATCTACTTTATGCGAAGCTCGACAAGTGTGAATTCTGGTTAGACCACATTTCGTTCCTGGGACATGTAATTTCTGGGGCAGGAGTGTCAGTGGATCCGAAGAAGATTGAGGCCGTGGAGCATTGGCCGGTCCCGAGAACGGTTGCAGAAGTACAAAGTTTCTTAGGATTAGCTGGTTACTACAGAAGGTTCGTGGCAGACTTTGCCAGGATCTCTGCGCCCTTAACGCGTTTGACGCACAAGGACGTAGAGTTTGTTTGGTCAGCTAGCTGTTAGGCATCATTTGAAGAATTGAAGAAGAGATTGATCTTAGCCCCGATCTTGACGCTTCCAGTAGGAGCGGGAGGCTTTACAGTATATTGTGACGCATCAGGGAAGGGTCTTGGATGTGTATTGATGCAGCACGGAAAGGTGATAGCATATGCGTCTCGGCAGCTTCGAGACCATGAGAAGAATTATCCGACACACGATTTGGAGTTAGCAGCTGTGGTGTTTTCACTCAAGTTGTGGAGGCATTATTTATACGGGGATCGGGTAGAGATCTATACTGATCATAAGAGTTTGAAATACGTGTTCATGCAGTGAGATTTGAACATGAGGCAAAGAAGATGGTTAGAACTGCTGAAGGATTTTGATTTAGACCTTCAGTATCATCCAGGCAAGGTGAATATAGTTGCAGATGTACTGAGTAGGAGAGACAGTGCCTTTATCTTGACCTCGCAGAAGCATATTTTAGAAGACCTTCAGAGTATGGAAATCGAAGTAGTTTTGCCAAGGGATATAGGAAGAATGACCAGTATGCAGATTCAGTCAACCTTAGTAGAGAGGATAAGGGCAGCACAAGCAGGAGATCCACAGATTCAGAAATTGCGGTCGGAGTGTGAATCAGGCCGTAGGAAGGAGTTAGTGATTCATGAAGATGGTACGCTCAGGTTTGGAAACAGACTCTGTGTATCGAGGGAAGACCTTCGGCAAGAAGTTATGTCCGAAGCTCATAGTTCTATTTACTCCATTCATCCAGGAGGAACGAAGATGTATCGAGATATCAGGCAGTTCTTTTGGTAGAATGGCATGAAAAGAGAGATAGCGAGATTTGTATCCAAGTGTCTGGTATGTCAGCAGGTAAAAGCCGAGCAGCAGAGACCAGTAGGGTTGCTACAGCCGCTTCCTATCCCAGAATGGAAATGGAAGCACATCACGATGGATTTTGTGACCGGTTTAACTAGATCCCCGACTGGTAAGAATGCAGATCGACTCACGAAGGTCGCTCATTTTCTTCCCTTCCGAGTTGGACAAACTACTGAGCAGTTAGCAGAAATGTACATGAAGCAGATAGTAAGGCAGCACGGTGTTCCAGTTAGTATAGTATCAGATCGGGATACGCGGTTTACTTCCCATTTTTGGCGGAGCTTACACCAAAGTTTGGAAACCAAGTTAAGATTCAGTACTGCTTATCATCCACAAACTGACAGGCAATCAGAAAGAACCATTCAGACGTTAGAAGATATGCTACGGGCGTGTACCTTAGATTTTGGCTGATCTTGGGAGGATCACCTTCATCTAGTGGAGTTCTCCTATAACAACAGCTATCAGGCTAGCATTCAGATGGCCCCGTTCGAAGCATTGTACGGAAGGAAGTGCAGGTCCCCTTTGGCATGAGACGACGTCGGAGAACGAAAGTTGTTGGGGCCAGAGATGATCACGTAGACTGTAGAGATAGTTAAGTTGGTCAGAGAGCGCCTTCGAGTTGCACAGGACCGACATCGTCATTGGACAGATCAGCATCGTAGGCCTCTAGAGTTTAGAGTTGGCGACCAAGTATTTCTGCAGATTTTGCCTGCTCGGGATACATCAGATTTGGAACCCGAGGAAAGCTTAGTCCAAGATACGTTGGTCCTTTTAAGATTCTCGCTCGGGTAGGCGATGTGGCTTATCGACTTGCCCTTCCGCCTTCGTTAACTGGCATACATGATGTGTTTCATGTGTCCCAATTACGTGGGTATGTCCCGGATCCGAGTCATGTCCTCGATCATTCTGAGTTAGTCGTTGGTACCGACCTAACTTACGAGGAACAACCCGTGTCCATTTTGGACCGGCGAGAGAAGGTACTCAAGAATCGGACGATAAGCCTTGTCCGTGTTTCTTGGAACCATCACTCTTCGGGAGAGTCAACCTGGGAGCACGAGGACGAGATCAGATCTCGGTATCCGTATTTGTTTGACTAATGAGGTATATTTTTTTACGCCTTATTGACACGATTCCATGCTTATATGTACCTGCTTGTTTTGTACTTTGTGATGTATGATAATAACTGCTATGATAGTTAACTTGTATATGATTGTGCCTTGCTTGCCCTGATTTTACTATCTTATCTTGGTTGGAATTCCGAGGACGGAATTTTTCTAAGAAGGGTAGAAATGTCACTCCCCGATCCTGGAATACGTATTTTAATACGTAAACCGATAAATTGTATTTACCTTGTATTTATACGATATTTATTATGCTGTATTTCTTCATGCATTTTTCAAAAAATATTCGACAAAATATTATTTCGTAATTTATTTTCTGCATTTGGGCCTACAGTTTTGGCTCATTTGAGTAACCTATTCTTGGTTCTCCAATGGTTCATCATGAACCCTTGGGTTCATCATGAACCCATGGGTTCAAGATTCTATATAATAACTCATCTCATTCTCTCTCCTCTCATTTATTTCCTCTCATTTATTTCCTCCACCAACCAAGGCAAGTGCCAACTTGCTCAAGAGATGGATCCATAAATTTTGTTCATGTTTTCTTATAAAATTATTTGTCAAAATATGTTCTTCTCCTTAATCTATACTAGTTTAGAACTTGAAATTTTCCATTTTGAAGCTTTAATTTTTGTAGATCTAAGTTTTAACCCAATTCGGATTTCCTTGGTTTTGATCTAGCAAACCTCATTATTTTCAAGTTTAGATTGTTACATGTTGTAGAAAATTTTGTTCTACCCCATTTTGACCTATAGAAGTCCCAATTTGGGCTTAGGATGAGGATTTTTATGGTCCTTAGAAGTTCTAGGGCTCATGGTGTTCTTGCTCTCAGCCAAGAGGAAGAAGACGACCCTGTAGCAGCTGGCGCGCGCAGCTCTCTCGTGACCCCAGCGCTTTTTAGTGATGGGCGTAGCTCTCTCGTGGCCCTGCGCCTTTTGGCGCTAGGAGCTTGGATCCCTACACGCTTGGACCCCTGCGCGCTTGATCCCTGCGCGCTTGGACCCCTGCGCGCTCTGATCCCTGCGCGCTTGATCCCCTGCGCGCCCTGATCCCTGCGCGCTTGATCCCTGAGCGCTTGATCCCCTGCGCGCTCTGATCCCTGCGCGCTTGATCCCTGCGCGCTTGATCCCCTGCACGCTCTGATCCCTGCGCGCTTGATCCCCTGCGCGCCCTGATCCCTGCGCGCTTGATCCCTGCGCGCTTGATCCCCTGCGCACCCTGATCCCTGCGCGCTTGATCCCCTGCGCGCCCTGATCCCTGCGCGCTTGATCCCTGCGCGCTTGATCCCCTGCGCGCCCTGATCCCTGCGCACTTGATCCCTGCGCGCTTGATCCCTGCGCGCATTTGAACCCAGCGCGCTCTGACCTGGACACCCCTATATTTTATATTTTTATATGTATATATTATTTTGCATATATATATGTAAATGTTTGTGTATGCTATATATCCTTACGCCTTTTGTCCTGAGCATGATATGAGCACTAATGTGACCCCGGTGAACAAAGTGTTCCTACCCGATACATGTACCTGAATGTCCCAGTTCTTGTTCATGCTCGAAAAATGACTTGTAACTCCACGTGGCGTATTTGCAATGATGCATTACACTAAGGAGGGAAGAACATGTTGGCATACTGATTGACATGGATCCTCTCTTGGGGTACTCGTACTTGAGTACGACTTTTAGGAGGATAATCATGCAGGCCACAGCATGTGAGTCCAAGATTTCACCTAGGGTTAAACTAGGCAACTAAATATACTAGATGCATGGAAAGGGCAGAATCCCGAGATCGTGTTATACCAGCCGCCTTGATATATCGTCTTGACGTGCCGGCTGGTCTCCACGGATACTGTGTCATCTGCAACGAGTGGATGACTGTATCCGATTAATTCCTGCTATATATTATATGTCTTGGTAAGGTGGCCTTACGAGGGACCTGTGCTCAATCATATCTGTCTACGCGAACCCCTGGGTTGGCTAGCCTTGCAGGAAAGATACGATCTGAGGATTTCTAAATAACATGATGCGAGGATAACCTCGTCCCACTAGAAACTCGTAGACTTGATTGGCCATGAAAACGACTTGCTTGTGTCCTATTACCTTCCGTGAATAACTGAGGGAAGCGGACTGTCATGGTATGTGATCCAACCCATGTTCTAGTTTGATTGTTGGGTTGGTTATCGTACTATGACAGGCTGTGGACCGAAGTTATGAACGGAAGACTTATTCTGGTTGTGAAGTGCTACTTCTGTGAATGACTGAGGAACGTGGTCTATCATGGTACATGATCCAACCCATGTTCTTGTTTGATTGTTGGGTTGGTTATTGTGCTGCGATAGGCTATCGACGGAAGTCACGATCAGGAGATTTTATTGTTTATACCTTTTAACTTATGTGAAAGTTATAGAGTACGACACGTCCCGACTTCATGCGGCACCCTTTGTCCTTGTTTGGTTGTAAGGGTGCCATATGGGTTCGAGGATGTTGCGCTACCCTATAATAGTAGCATAAGTATTACTATTATCAATCATTCTATTAACTGGGTTTTTAATCTTAACTCTTGTGCCCTTTTGGCGGTACTTGCTATTCGGGGCTGACCCCGCTAGTTTTGTTTGGCCAGATCTCGTAGCAGAGCCGGAGGACACGATCTTCCTTTCTGACATCCATGGTGCATACTAGGAGCATGGCGGTTCGGGGACTCGAGTGGGTTTCTTCTCCACCACTCCTGCCTTTACTTTGTGCGGCGTTTAGCCACCGGCACCTGTTAGCCGGATTACTTGATATTTTGTGTCAGTACAGAATTGTAAAGAAACAGACTGCAGCTGTGTATAATTTTGTACTCCTGACTCTCTGAGATAGCTAAATTATAAAGCTAGTCTCTCATGATCATTTTGATGAAGCGTCGGGGACGCCTTACTGCTTTATCTTTAATGTTCATTTGATTGCTGATGTGACTTGATTGATTGAGACATAGAACTCTGTGGGACCATAGGAGACCTGATTGTAGCATGTACCCCCTAGTCTTTCGACAGCCACGATCGCCGTATGACGTTACGTACCTCATATGGAGTAGCTGGCCTAGTCCGTCTCCGTATTTCGGTAATGGGGCGTGACAACACTACTATAGTTATGAAACAAATAAAATTTGTACTATAATATTAAGTCTGAGGCCACGTTTGGTTCACGGAATCATGGCCTTGGAAAAAGAAAGTCATTTCATTCCTATGTTTGGATGCATAAAGGAAAGGGGGAGGAAAGGAAAATGATTCCCAAAGGGAGAAAAAAAATGTGTGTGTGGTGGGGGGGGGGGGGGGGGGTGAAGGGGGGGGGGGGTGTGGCGGAGTGGTTTCCCCCACCATCCAAGGATTCGCTTTCTCACACTAAGAATTCAATTTACCTCCTAATTTTCTTAGACTTTCCAACCACTGGAAAGAAAAATAGATAGGAATAACAATTTTTCAAAGGAAAGAAAATGACAACAAATTGATTTCCTTTTCTTTCTATTCCGTGAACCAAACGAGGCCTAAGTGCTAGCATTATAGTTATGACCCCCAAAGTCTTTTTTTTCTTTGGGTTAAATTAGACAATCACATTGGGGGTGCAAGCACGCAAGTCATAAGAAAACATGTCATTATGAATAATAAATATATATACAAGAAGGATTTTGTTAACATGTGCCCTAAGGACACATGTTAAGTTAATTAATACATAATATTTTTACTTAAAAATAATTTTTTGCATTGAAAAATGTCAGCAAGATCCAGTAAAATAATTTTTTAATACAAAAAGTTTTTTGCATTAAGTCTTAATAAAATTTTCTAATGCAAAAAAATATTTTTTTAATGTTTATTACGTGTTGATAACAATTTTTAAAATAAAAAAAATTATGTATTAATTATCTTAACATGTGTCTTAGGACACATGTTAACAAACCCCTATTAGAATTAGGTACCAACAAAGAAGATTTTATTGAATCTTTTGTTAGAGGATAATGTCAAAAGGCCTTGCATTTGCTTTTGGAGGCAGGGTTGGGTTAATGCACATGGTGAGATTAGGTCTAATCTGTATCACCCACATTATTGCCTCCTCTCCTACCACATGCCCATGTATTGGCTTGCCCGGACACAAGCAAGTAGGAAGAAGAATTGGCATGCTCTTGTCGATTTCCGTGTTAATTAATTCTTGCCAATAATAATAATAGTAATAATTATTGAGATTCCACACAAACAAAATTTCTTTTTAGCTTAATCTTAGGATTTTTTATTTTTTCCTACTTTGAAACTAATTATACAAATAACCCTTATATTTTATATTTTCTATAGAAACTTACTACACTGACCACCCTTATGTTTTATAAAATTATAAAGCAGAGGGGTGGTGAGTGTAATTAATTTTTGGAATAGGAGTAGTCGTAGTCCCTGTAATACAGTAATACTAATGAAACATAGGAGGGTTGGTATATTATTTATTTCTTAAGAAAAAGACAACATAATATTATTTATTTCATAAGAAAAAGACAACATAAACACCCATTTAATTAAGATGTTAATTTACGGCAATCGTTATACCTATACTTCTTCTAGTGCTCATGTGAAAAAATGTATGGTTTGTCTAGTAACTTAATTTTAGGTTTTGTGTATGTATCCAATGATAAACTTACGTGTTAGAGAAGTAGAATCTGGTGGTCAAGTGTTGGAACAGTTTGATAGTGAGAATCTCCTTTCTTTTTTATTCATTGGATTCTTTTTGTGTCCTCTGGTAACTTAATGTTTGTAAGCATAAATTGAAAAAAGAAAAAGAAGGGTTTTTGCTTCTCAAAATCGAATTATATTGCTGAAAATGCTTGGATATCCTATTGTTACAGAGCTGCTTCAGTTAAAAGAAAAACATAGAAACAAGCAAATACATTGCCAATTGCCAATTGCCATTGTGGAAGTGGAATAATCTTTAACCTTCCATGAATGGCTCTCTCTCTATAACTAGGATATTACTAAGTGCACCATCAAAAGTGATAGAGGATACCACAGGATATGGGACATCACTCTTAAGTTATATAAGTCAATAGACAATTTGGGACAACACACAATTTCAAATACCCAAATTTCTTCCCCTCTCGCACAACTTTCTCTTTCTCTTGCAACATCTTCCTCTTTCGAACACCATTATTGGTGGTTTTTACTCCATGATAGGAGAGTTTGGAAGCTTGACAAATCGTGACAATCGGGCTGGGGACAACTTAGAATTCTAGCAGTTCTAAGACAGAAACTATGTCTTAGTCATAGGACATATATATATATATATATATATATATATATATATATATATATATTTTTATATATATATATATATATATATATATATATATATATATATATATATATATATATATATATATATATATATATATCCTAGAATTGTCGGAATTCTGTCAGAATCCTGATAACCCTTCGTCGTTCCCAAACCGATTGTTACGATTTTAAAGCTTACAATCTCATATAATGGAGTTCAAAATCACTCATAATTGTATTCGAAAGAGGAATAAGTTGTGATGGGAAGAGGAAGTTGTGGGAGAGGAAGATGGAATAGGAGTTTGTGTTATTGAATTGTGTGTTATCCCATAACATTGTTTGAAGGGTAATTTGGGTATCAAAAAATGGTCATATTTATAAAAAAAAAATAAGAAGAAGAAGATGTGAAGCCTCACTTTGTGTGTTGCCCTTAGTAATTCCCTATAAATACTAACTAAAGATGCCACTAGTCTTGAGTCTAAGGGTCTTCTTGGAAATTGTAGGAATAACAATTATGAGGTATTTTTAGAGTACCGATTATGAGCGGTTATGAGGGGTCAAGTTTTGGATGGTTTTATGTAGCGACTTTTAAACCAGTCCAACCCATTCTTGGTAATTCATTAACGAGCGGTTCTTAAAGTTTTTTACATAAATAAAATTACTTATATGTCCATATATAAACAAAATGGTCCCAAGCGTAGGAAGTGCCACCTAGTCTACGCCTCAATCAGGAGGTAGATGTCCATATTTGATCAAAATAATAGAAATACATGAAATAATAGAAATGTCTAGTTGGAATTAGGAGAGGAAGATATTAAAAAAAAATAAAAACTTATGTAAAAAAATAATCATAATTTGAAAGAAGTAGAAGTATTAGAAGTGTTAGTAGTTATAATTAGATTTTTTTTGTGAGGATATAAATGAAATAAAATAATAAAATATCTCAAAATCCATCGATTTGGGTGTTTATAAAGCCACCAAACTTACATTACACCGGTTTGGAAAAAATTGAGCCAACCAAAATTGGTGCTTCAAATTTTTTATTTATTTGAAGTGTATGGTGTAGAATACTAATTGGATATGGTCATTTACAATGTTTAAAGATTAAGGACTTGAGTTGAATATCCAAAGTCCATTCCCAGCTGGTAAAACGAAATAATTAGAATCAACTAGACATATGTTGAACAGAAAAATTTAACCCCTTTTGATTTAATTATACCACCTGCTGAGCGAAATAATTGATTAAATAAGTTGAACCCAGGAATATTTAATCAAAATTCGCAGTGAACATCAAATTAGCTTCGATATTTGTGGCATTGTGGATAGGAGAGGGGTAACTTTGAAATGTAACCTTGTAATGTAACTACTGTAGAACTCAAGGATGTGCATAATATATGTATAAGAAATCCATTTTATTTGGCATAAGAAGCTACTATAATTAAATCACTTCTATTCAAGTAAAATGTGGATGTCTTTCCAACTTGTTTCAATTAAGAGTTATGATGTGACAATGCATCAGATATCATTAACTACAACATTACATGACATTTCACAAACTAAAAGTAATCAGTACTCTTTCCTATACTATAAATTCGCTTCTTAGAACCTGGATAATACTAATCAAGAGGTGTTAATAGATATAATATAATGGCACATATTAGCAAGATTATTATTTTGTCTAGTTTGAATAATTGTTGGCTATATCAACCTCAAAACTAATTTGAATAATTGTTATTCAAGATGATTATGATGGAAAGGCACTCACCTCAAAATATTTCCTTGTTCCTACAAGGCGAATTCGTAGTTGAAACTTGAGACCAGGGATAAGGAAGCATAACCTCTGCAATGAAGGAGAGAGAACAAGTATATATGTACCTCTGCTAGGTTGAATTAGTGACAATGATGCTTGTGGAAAGGTCTTTTGTTGGTGAGTGAGTGATTGAAGCTGCAAGATGATCTGACAAACAAGGTTTTTTTTTTTCTTCCCTCGGTTCCTTCTAGTTCCAGATGGTTTCCCTCAAAAAAAAAAAAAACTTACGAAAAGAAACTAGACGAAGATAAATGTAGACATCAAAGCTGCACACATATGTATCAAACATACCAAATCTAAGACAATAATTGATATCGATATCGCATATGGAACTTGACAGGAACTCTTCTCGAATTACCAGATCATGCTGGCAGCTTCAACCTCTCACACCAACAAATTAAGCGGATATTTCGATGTTGAGAAAACTATAGCTAGCCTTGGAGGGATTTGAAGGGTGGGATGTGGCAGAAGTAAATTGAATGGGATGTGTGAAGATGCATGAGCTAGACATGCATGGCGTGGGGGAGGTTGCATCTTTCCTTCGCCCCCACCCCGCCATTGGATCTCTCGTGAGTAGTAAGTACTCTTTGCTTTATTTGCTTTGTTTCTCCCTCTCCCCCCCTCTCTCTATATATAGCCTCTCTATAGGAATGCAGTTGATAACCTCCAATCCTCTCTACTTCCACCCACATCACACATACTCTACTTGTCTTTTTAATGGTGTGGCTTTGGCTCCTTTGTTACAGCTTAGCGACAGTGACCCCGACCTATCTCTTGATGGATAAGCTTGGTTCTGAGCCCATTACTTTATATATGGTTGGCATAAAAGCATCTTTAACTAATTTATTAAGTTAGTATAACAATGATAATAACAACGATAACAACAACGGTAATGGTACTAATAATAACAACGATAATCATGACCAATGATGGTTAATAGAGGTGAACTTTATTTTCCCCTTGAAGATTGAGGTATGCTAGAGCAGGATCTACTAAAAGAATCAAGATTTTTCAATAGAAAGATACGATCGAGCCAATATATCTCAGTGAACAACTGTAAACCTGACTGTGATCAGCAATTTTGACAACACAGTTCAATGAAAAGTTGCATGATAGCAACTGCATCTATTGCAAGGGGTTGCATAATGTCTGTGATCAATGAGAAACTGATAGCACATGTGCACTGCATATACACCACGCTGTAAAGAAAATCTATAAGGAGTGCATTTACCAAACTATTTTAGTGCCACTGTTGGTGCTATTGCTATTTTTGATTAAGTTGGATGCTGCCAGAAATGGTGTTCCTTCTATTTGTTACATATTTGCATACTTTTGCATAATAGCTTTTAACCTTGCAATAATATTCCTAGCTAGCTAGCAAATTATTGAGGGCTTTGTGTGACAATTGTCATGTCACTTCTTATGTTATCTATCATCAACCACTGCCATATGCTTTAATGTCCGGTCCGAAAAATGTGTTTTCCCTAAGATATTCATACAGACATTGACAACTAGTGGCAGTTAGTTAAAACGTGCAAGTGTCAGTAGTATAGGTCACATATGTATTACTTAAATTCTATTAACTTGACCACTAATTAGTGTGTGGGTTGGCATTTGGTGAAGGAATAAGTAAAATGAGGTGTTTAGCTTGTCTGTTGTTTTGGTTCCTTCCCATGCATGTCCTGGGTGTCATGGGGTTAATGACAACCATCAGACATTGGGACAAAACCTCAAGGGAGGACCACAACCACCCCCCCCAATTGATAAATGGGTTGAGGCACATGGCTGTCCTCTTGTGGTGTAGCCCAATGTCTTGTGCTAAGCCCTGCTTTTTTAGTTAAACATGTCTAAATATTCGTCTTGTGCGCATTCATCTCTCTCTTAGTAATTCATACTTGAAGAGAATATTTTGCAGCGCCTGGCCATGTTTTATCGTATTCTCATCAAGCACGTTTCATTGTTTGCAATGTTTTGATTACTTTGATGAATTTGGTTTTAAGATGCTACGGTTCTGGCACCAAGAGCGATAGGGTTCTTGAGACTTCAGACCAGCCATGGTTATATCTGTGCCTGCAATTGCAATATGTGATGACATTGTTGGTATATATTCATGGTCTTGAAATAGTTAATGAGAGGTGAACTTGCTAGAATTTGAGGACTCATATGTTCAATATGCGAAAACTTGGGTATAATTAGAAGTAGTCAAGAAAGTACTGTATGTAAATAGTTTCATCACTCACTAGCTCAATGTGTGTATGGTATTATTTGTCTGGAATCTCCAAGAAACCTACAATATATCCTTACATTTACAAGGACCCAAGGAATACAATGTTGGGGACCTGGGGTTTATTTTGAAATTGGTCATTAGCGACACGGTCCCACATGTTGAGACAAACTCCAAGTGTGTGTATTTCAATATTTGAGATTTTATATATTATCTTGTAGGGGTGAGCATCGGTTCGGTTCGGTTCAAACCGAACCGAATATGTAAAAACCAAAATAACCGTAAACCGTATTTCTCAAAACGAAAACCGAACCGTTTTTATAAAAACCGAACAAAACCAAACCGAATTAATTCGGTTCGATTTTCGGTCGGTTCGGTTTCATGGGCCAATGTGCACGGCCTTCAAGTTTTTAGCAAAATGAGCCTATTTATATAACAAATTTTTAAAAAATATATGACATTATTGTATTTATGAATTGTTATATTACATAGAGTGAAAGATATTAGTATATATAGATTGATGGTAGATAGAGAGAGTGCTCAAAGAAGCACCGACATAGAATAGGAGAAGAGAGTGCGCTCAGTTAGGGGTTAATAAATATTAGTATATGTATATTGTGGATAGTTTGATAAATTACTAAATCTAAATCGGTTTTCGGTTCGGTTCGGTTTTTCGGATGAAGAACCGAAAACCGAACCGTTATTTCAAATTTTCAAAATTTTAAACCGTAAACCGAACCGATAACCGAAAAACCAAACCGTTTGTCATATTTCGGTTCGGTTCGGTTCGGTTTTCGGTTTTCAACCGTTTGTATATACATGAGATGTGTTAGCTCTAAGTGGTTTATATGGTATTTTTTTTTTTTTAAATGAGCCAGCTTCAAATCCCACAACAAACCTTTGTTTTTGTCACCATTCCTTGACGGAAAGGGGCCTAGCTTGGACTCGGACAGGAGCACAAAGTGATGTTTTGATGGCGCACTTTGTACATTGTGCAATAGCTTCGCTAGCTTTGTGGCTTCTTCGCATTTCGTGGAACTGCAGTTCCATCGACCATTTGCTCGGTTCTGCGGTTTTGCTGCTGTCAGGTTGGGTTTAGTTTTGTAACTGCTCTATTTATAAGGAGTTATTGTTGGTAACCGTCAACTTATTGGGATTAACTCTCCAGTTTTTTTGCCCATGTTGTTAATGGATGGTTGTCTGCTAACGGGTTGGCTCGATCCCCTTTATCACTACAAGAAATTTTGCTTATAGTGACGAAAGTCAGTGACGGAATGAATATTCAGTCACTAGTAAAAAATTAATTGTGTCGGATTAAGGAAAATGTGAAACCCAGTTTTGCTTTATGATTTATTATTATTAGCATAATATTATGATTATTATTATTTGTGTCATTTTTGGGTTTTAAAATCAATTTCGAAAATAATCAATATGGCTTTTTGATTTCTGGCCAGACCCGAGCCCGGACCCGATTCCCAAACCCAGACCCGGACCTAATCCTATTCTTTTGAAATCTGATTTGTTTTTAAAAAAAATAATATATTTTCTAAATTCTTTTGGATCTGGTCCAAATGGACCAGATCTCTCCCCTCACACCCCACGTTCTACTCCTCCCCTCCTCACTTTTCTCTCCTGACATCTTTTTGCTACCACACGATTCCCTCCTCTCAGGGAACACTCCATTCCTTCTTCCCACTACTTAAAACCAACACTTCTCCCTAAACCACCATTAATTTCCCAACTTTCTCTCACTCTTCTTTCCCCATCCCTCTCTACCTTCTCCAGAGAAGACAATTCCTCAACTCTCCCTCACAACTTTCCCAAACCCCTTCACTCTTCCCCACGCGGACCCGACGCCGGCGCCCCGACCCTCCGGCCTCCCGCCGGCCTCCTCCAGCCCTCGCCGTGCCCCGGCGACCTTCCCGGCCCGACTCCCTTCGTCGCGCCCCTTTCCAGCACTTCCCCGGCGCCCTTTCCGTCGTCGGCCGCCGCCCCCAGCGCCCCGGCGACCTTCTCGGCCCGACCCCCGAGCTCCCGTCCGCCCACGACCCTCGCGGCCGTTCCCAGCGCTGACCCAGCGCCTCGCCGCGCCCCGGACCCCGATCCAGCGCAACTCCCGCGGTTCCGCGCGACCCAGCGCTGACCTCGGCGCACCCCGAGACTGCTCGCTGTTCTGGACAGCTCCTGTCCAGCACTCTTCGCTGGATTTCGACTCCGATCTGTGGATTTGCGCATCCCGAGTCCGAGGCAACCCTTCGGATTCCGTCATTTTGGGTAATCCCTGGTTAATCACAGTAGTTCGTCCCTCCCCAGTGTCAATGATGATATTTGGTCCGCGAATTTCTTCGAAAATTCGGTTTTTGGTTACGCGTTTGGTTCCGGGAATTTTTCGGAACCATTGTTGGATTTATTCTGTAGATTTTGGCTTAGTTCTGTTCGTTTCGGGATTTCCCGAGAACCTTCGGGAAAGCTCCTGTTGGGTTGTTTTGCCTTTCCGAAACTTTGTCGGAAATGGGTTTCTAGAATGTTTGTGGTTATTTTATATATATATATTTTGGGATTCCCTGGTTTGGGATTTGCAGGAAAATATTGGCACACTTTTTCCAGTTTTTGGGTTGACCAAAAATAGAGGAAATACTGCCAAATTTTTCCATAAATTTAATTATATTTTAAAATTATTTTAAAATATATTTCGGAAAATATTAATATTTTGGTTTTTGGGCGACGACCGTATTGGTCAATGGGCCCCGGCTAAGTGCAAACGAAACCGGCTTCGCCCGGACGTTGAGGCATTAGCCTATATGACGATTGGACCATATCTGAGACTCATTTAATTTATTTTATTATTATTAGTTAATTTATTCATAATTTAAATTATAGGAAGTTTTAGAACTAACGACCATTTTGTCTTATTTCAATTTATGTAAATAAATTATAATGGGCATAAGCTCAGCTGGTTGTTGGCTCTGTGATTTGTAATTTGGTAGCGTAGGATTTTCTGTTGTTTGCTGGTTTTGCGAGTTTTTGTAGCATACGCGTAAATCTAATAATAATTATTTTCATATAGAAAATTAATAAAGTTTTCTCACAATAAAATTTACAAGTCTTAATATTTAAACAACAATCATGTATTTCTCATTAAATAAGAAATTTAGTTTTATATGTATAAATACGAAAACACAAAGTTTTAATCAATTAATTTGGTATCGACGAGTTTTCCAAAATACAAAGTTTGAACGATCTTCCCCTCGTTATTAATGCAACGCACCAATAATCGCGTTTTTGTTCGTGTTTAATAAATAAAGATTAAAATTGATTAGGACACAATTAGAGATTTCAACTAGTATAGTTAGCTTGGTAACCCTGGTTTCTGAGTCAATTTCTCGAATGTAGGAATTCGAGGACGATCCTAATTTCCATCTCGAAGTCTCCAACTTTTCTCGTCCAGTCCATTCTGAGGCAAGTACAGTTTGTGTTAGTTTACAGTTATTTTAATAATCATTTTACTGCAAGTTTAAACCACGATGCAAACACGAAACTCTCTATGAGAGCACTGACTGATTAACTGTTGGGTACTGGGGGAATAGAGTAATGTTTATAACCACATCCACTGTAACTTAGAACTGTATTAGCTTACCCCTCATACACACGGGAATAAGCCGTATCGTATCAATAGGATACAGCTGTACAACCCAAGCCAGTCATATTCATTGCCTATTCAAATCACACTGTTTTACTGCTAGAAAACTGTTCATTTCTAAACTGTTTAAAAGTGCATGATTCTATTATTTATTTTAACTGTTTAAATTAGCATGAATTATACTTTGCTCCCTGCTGACTGGAGATACATTTTTAGGGGACATTGAGGATGCTGAGCTGTTATACAGCAGCTACTACGACCCTGTTCTGTACCCTGTAGTGCTGCCAGAGTCCCCATTGGAGGACGTTGGGACTGAGGCCGATGAGCCGACTGATTAGCTAGCTTTTCCTTTTCCAGCCTTGTTGTCTATTTGAAACTCTGTTTATTTGAATTCAATTATTTATTTCAGTACATTTAAATTCCAGTTGTATTTGATTTCAAAGTTTAATAAAGTTTCATTCCGAATATTGAGTTGTGACAAATATTGATGTTATTGTTATGGTTACCTACCAATGGAACAGCTTACTGCCGCCGTTTCAACAACGGTGCAGGCTGGGCATGATCCGGTTCGACCCAATTATTTGGGATCGGGTCGTGACATGTTTTTAGTGGTGGCCCATGCAGGTCGTAACAACAACTTAGGAAAACATACCTAGAAATAATTAGAACACTAGAACATTAATTTGTCACAGCATAGGTCCGAATTATATATAAATAAATATTTTTGTTTGATTTTAAACTGGTAGGATACCTTGCTTATGTTTGTAACCTAAACCTTCCAGATTATGACGAAGGAAAAGACTACCCCTGCTGGCGATGAGGTGTCATCATTTGAACACACCCCATCTCCCCCAGCACGTCCAGACCCTTCACCGTTGCAGCTGACCGACCGTCCATCAATCTTCAGCACTCCGCGGCGCTTACGCCACTACTTCTCAAGCGGCGAACCCTACACTTTCCCGGGCTGAGCCGCAGATCCCTGCGGTAGTGTCTGCACCAGCTGCCCCACCAGTGCCCGTGGATCCCACTGATCTAGTGGGCATGCTACGTGGAGTGCTCGAAGCCCAGAGAGCCCAAGCAGAAGCTCATCGAGAACAGACAGCAGTCCATCGCGAGCAGACCACGATCATGAGAGAAGGCATGGAGAATGCCCACAATATGGCTATGTCTGCCCTCGAAAGAGGAGGAACCACTTCATCGGAGCCACGACCTGCCAAGGTAAGCATAATTCAGGAGTTAAGATTTATATCCTTAAGGCCATTCTTTTGATTAGAGGCGTATTATTACATGAAGGTCGGAGATATAGAGAGCTTTAAGAAGCAAGGCCCTCGACCTTTCAAAGGAACCGAGGGTATCATCTACGTCGATGAATGGCTAGATAGCATGGAGCGTCTCTTGAGCGTCGTTCGACTCCCAGAGGACCTCAAGACCGAAGCAGTAGGACTCCAACTGCAAGATGTGGCGAGCACCTGGTATCGGAATGAACCCCGACTCCAGGACAAGCAGCTCGACTGGGACACCTTCAAGAGGCTGTTCCGCAGGAAGTTCTTCCCAACATCGGAGATACGGGAGATGGAAAGACAATTCCAGGACCTGAAGCAAGGGAACATGACGGTCAGCGAATATGCAGCAGAGTTCGGCCGACTTAGCCGCTTTATCCAGAACCTGGTTGCTGACCCCAAGGATCGTGCTGAACGATTCAGGTATGGATTAAGAGAAGAGATTCGTACCCCTGTGATCGCAGGTGGCGCCAAGACATACGAGAGGATCCTGATACGAGCTCAGGACGTGGAGAAGAGCCAGCCTTCTCGATCTAAGAGGGAGTATCCTGGAACTAGCAACTTCCAGGGTAACCAGAAGAGGCCTAACAACAACAACAACAGGCCTTCGCACCACCACCAGCAGCACCATCAGGCAAGGACAAATGACAGAGCGCCTCAGAAGCAGATCCCTGTCTGTGATTTTTGCAAGAGGCCAGGACATCAGTCGAACATATACAGGAAGAAGCTAGGACACTGCCTAGTCTGTGGGTCTGCCACCCACCAAGTGAGGGACTGTTCCTCGTCAGTCCACCGAACCGGAGCAACTCAACAAAGAGCTCCCCTACCCACTCAGCAACAACGGTTCGGACAACACCAGCAGAAGACCGGGCGAGCTTTTGCCCTAGCAGCAGATGAGCAGGAACCAGAGCAGGAACCCACCGCTGATGTCATCACAGGTTCCATTTATGTATTTTCACATCCTGCTCTAGCATTATTTGATTCGGGTGCATCACATAGTTTCATATCATCAGAGTTTATTTTTGCACACCACCTAGATACGGGACTTAGCAAGGTGATTAGTAGAGTTATGACTGGTGATGGACCTATACCCATCACCGAGGCTTGTAACTGTCCCATCACTATCTCAGGCCATCAGTTCTTAACACCCTTACTAGTGATGCCCCTGCCCAACTATATATGATATAGTCCTAGGGATGGACTGGTTAAGTGAACAGCATGCGCTGATAGATTATCACCAAGGATGTGTCATCTTCAGCCCACCAGGAGAACCGGAGTTTAAAATCTCTCAGGCTCCGGAAGACATGAAGAGTGTTACCTACTCCTCAATTACCGAAGAACCCGGGCCTCCTCACCCTATCATAGCGGAATTCATGGATGTCTTTCCAGATAGTCTTCCAGGATTGCCGCCGGATCGAGGTGTGGAATTCACCATCGATCTAGTACCCGGCTCTTCTCCTATTTCTCGGGGATGCTACAGAGTCAACCCCAAGGAGGCAAAGGAGATGAAGGATCAGATTGACGAGCTGAAGGCACAAGGATTTATTAGAGACGGGGCTTCACCCTGGGGAGCACCAGTTTTGTTCGTGTCCAAGAAGGATGGAACCGTGCGGATGTGCATTGAGTACCGGGCGCTGAACAACATCACCATCAAGAACAAGTACCCTCTGCCCCGGATCGACGACCTGTTTGATCAACTGAGTGGAGCCAAGGTATTTTCAAAGATATATCTTAGATCAGGCTACCATCAAATCAAGGTCAGGAAGGAGGATATTCCCAAGACGGCGTTCAACACCAAGTATGGGCAATTTGAATTCTTGGTCATGCCGTTTGGACTGACGAATGCTCCCGCAGTATTCATGAACCTTATGAACAAGGTTTTTCATGAATATCTGGATCAGTTTTTTATTGTCTTCATCGATGACATACTGATCTACTCGAAGACTGAGGAAGAGCATGAAGAGCACCTGAGAAAAGTGCTGAGCACCTTGAGGAAGGAGAAGCTCTATGGTAAGCTATCCAAATGCGAATTCTTTTTAGACAAAGTGGAATTTTTGGGCCATGTTGTCACAGAAAAAGGAATTTCGGTGGATCCAAAGAAGATAGCTGCTATTGAGAAGTGGACTGCACCAAGCTCGGTTGCAGAGATCAGAAGCTTTTTGGGTTTAGCTGGCTACTACCAGAAGTTTGTGAAGGATTTCTCCAAGATTGCAGAACCAATGACGAAGCTTACCAGGAAGAACGAGAAATTCATATGGTCCGAAGCTTGCCAGTCAGCTTTCAAGGAACTGAAGAAGAGGCTTACAACTGCGCCGATACTTGCGCTACCCGCAGGTATCGGCGGTTTCTCAATTTATAGTGATGCTTCCGGTAAGGGATTGGGCTGCGTTCTTCAACAACACGGGAAAGTAATTGCTTACGCATCTAGGCAATTACGGACTCATGAGAAGAACTATCCCACACAAGATTTGGAGCTTGCAGCGGTGATATTTGTATTGAAGCTATGGAAGCACTACCTTTATAGAGAGAGAGTGGAAATATTTACAGACCACAAAAGTCTGAAATATGTTTTCACTCAGAAGGAGCTGAACATGAGACAGAAAAGATGGCTGGAGCTGATGAAGGATTTTGACATCAACCTGTAATATCATCCGGGTAAGGCTAATGTTGTTGCAGATGCACTTAGTCGATACCCGATGGCAATGTTCTTGACCAAGGAGCGTCATTTGCTGGAGGACATGGAGAAGCTTGGATTGGAGATTGTACTGCCTGAAGAGGAAATAAAGAAACTGGGAAGAGAAGCCATCGTACCAGGAGCTGAATCATCATTGATGCAATTGCAAGTGTGTTCAAGTCTTATGGACAGAGTCAGGGAGGCACAATTCTAAGACGAGACACTTTGCAAACTCAAAGATCAGGTGCTGGCAGGAACACTTGAAGGATTCTCAATCGCCAGCGACGGAGCACTGAAGAATGGTATGAGACTATGCGTACCAACTGGCGAACTGAGAAACGAGCTGATGCAAGAAGCGCACCAGTCGCAGTATTCCATACATCCTGGAGCCAACAAAATGTACCGGGATATGCGTACAATAGTGTGGTGGTACGAAATGAAGAAGGACGTATCCAGGTATGTGATAAGATGTTTAATTTGTCAGCAAGTAAAAGCTAGCAGACAGAGACCAGCAGGACTATTGCAGCCGCTCGACATTCTGGAGTGAAAATGGGAGCACATAACAATAGATTTTGTGTCGGGACTGCCTCGATCCCAAGGAGGGAAGGATGCCATTTGGGTTATCGTGGACCGACTGACGAAGTCAGCTCACTTTATCCCCTTCAAGGTTGGTTTATCCACCGAGAAGTTGGCAGCACTGTACATGCGGTATATCTACCGGATTCATGGAGTTCCGGTAAGTATTGTGTCTGACAGAGATACTAGATTTACCTCTCACTTTTGGAAGAGTTTGCATGACAGCTTGGGAACACAGCTGAAGTTCAGCACCGTCTACCATCCCCAGACTGACGGACAATCAGAGAGAACAATCCAGACGCTGGAAGACATGCTGAGATCCTGCATCCTGGAATTTGGAGGGTCTTGGGAAGACCATTTGCACTTGGTAGAGTTCTCTTACAACAACAGCTACCAAGCTAGCATCGGTATGACATCGTTCGAGGCACTCTATGGACGTCGTTGTCGCACTCCACTTGCTTGGGACGACGTCGGAGAACGAGTGTTGCTTGGACCTGAGATGGTGACCGACGCAGCAGAGAAGGTGAGAATGATCAGAGACAAGCTCAGGATTGCCCAGGACAGACAGAAGCATTAGGCCGATAACAGTCGACGACCTTTGGAGTTTGAAGAAGGCGACAGTGTGTTTGTGAAGATCTCTCCTACCAAAGGAACAATCCGTTTCGGCAGAGCAGAAAAGTTAAGCCCCAGGTATATTGGCCCATTTGAAGTACTTAACAGGATTGGAGAAGTGGCTTATCGGGTGGCTCTACCCCCAAGTCTCGAAGGCGTCCACAACGTCTTCCACGTTTCGCAGCTGAGACGCTACATCCCGGACCCGAGCCACATCTTGGACCATTCAGAGCTGAAGATTGGACCCAGCCTCACAGTGCCGGAGAAGCCAGTAGCAATTTTGGACAGAGGCGAGAAGAGAACCAGGAACTCTGTGACGCCGATAGTCAGAGTCATGTGGCGGCACAACTCACCAGGCGAGTCGACTTGGGAGCGAGAAGACCATATGCGGAAGCAGTACCCGTACCTGTTTGAGACTTAAGGTAAACCCTAACCCTCCCTTTAATTTCGAGGACGAAATTTTCTAAGGAGGAAAGATTGTGAAACCCAGTTTTGCTTTATGATTTATTATTATTAGCATAATATTATTATTATTATTATTTGTGTCATTTTTGGGTTTTAAAATCAATTTCGAAAATAATCAATATGGCTTTTTGATTTCTGGCCAAACCCGAGCCCGGACCCGATTCCCGAACCCAGACCCGGACCTAATCCTATTCTTTTAAAATCTGATTTGTTTTAAAAAAAAATATATATTTTCTAAATTCTTTTGGATCTGGTCCAAATGGACCAGATCTCTCCCCTCACACCCCACGTTCTACTCCTCCCCTCCTCACTTTTCTCTCCTGACATCTTTTTGCTACCACACGATTCCCTACTCTCAGGGAACACTCCATTCCTTCTTCCCACTACTTAAAACCAATACTTCTCCCTAAACCACCATTAATTTCCCAACTTCCTCTCACTCTTCTTTTCCCATCCCTCTCTACCTTCTCCAGAGAAGATAATTCCTTAACTCTCCCTCACAACTTTCCCAAACCCCTTCACTCTTCCCCACGCGGACCCGACGCCGGCGCCCCGACCCTCCGGCCTCCCGCCGGCCTCCTCCAGCCCTCGCCGCGCCCTGGCGACCTTTCCGGCCCGACTTCCTTCGCCGCGCCCCTTTCCAGCACCTCCCCGGCGCCCTTCCTGCCGTCGGCCGCCGCCCCCAGCGCCCCGGCGACCTTCTCGGCCCGACCCCCGAGCTCCCGTCCGCCCGCGACCCTCGCGACCGTTCCCAGCGCTGACCCAGCGCCTCGCCGCGCCCCGGACCCCGATCCAGCGCAACTCCCGCGGTTCCGTGCGACCCAGCGCTGACCCCGGCGCACACCGAGACTGCCCGCTGTTCTGGACAGCTCCTGTCCAGCACTCTTCGCTGGATTTCGACTCCGATCTGTGGATTTGTGCGTCCCGAGTCTGAGGCAACCCTTCGAATTCTGTCATTTTGGGTAATCCCTGGTTAATCACAGTAGTTCGTCCCTCCCCAGTGTCAATGATGATATTTGGTCCGCGAATTTTTTCAGAAATTCGGTTTTTGGTTACGCGTTTGGTTCCGGGAATTTTTCGGAACCATTGTTGGATTTATTCTATGGATTTTGGCTTAGTTCTGTTCATTTCGGGATTTCCCGAGAACCTTCGGGAAAGCTCCTGTTGGGTTGTTTTGCCTTTCCGAAACTTTGTCGGAAATGGGATTCTAAAATATTTTGGTTTTGGATATTTCCGATTTTGTGCTGTGATAATTTTAGGCGTAGTTTCGGACTTCCGAATTTGTTTCGGGTCGTTCCGAATAAATATTTGGAATGTTTGTGGTTATTTTATATATATATTTTGGGATTCCCTGGTTTGGGATTTGCTGGAAAATATTGGCACACTTTTTCCAGTTTTTGGGTTGACCAAAAATAGAGGAAATGCTGCCGGATTTTTTCGTAAATTTAATTATATTTTAAAATTATTTTAAAATGGATTTCGAAAAATATTAATATTTTGGTTTTTGGGCGACGACCGTATCGGTCAATGGGCCCCGGCTAAGTGCAAACGAAACCGGCTTCGCCCGGACGTTGAGGCATTAGCCTATATGACGATTGGACCATATCTTAGACTCATTTAATTTATTTTATTATTATTAGTTAATTTATTCATAATTTAAATTATAGGAAGTTTTAGAACTAACGACCATTTTGTCTTATTTCAATTTATGTAAATAAATTGTAATGGGCATAAGCTCAGCTGGTTGTTGGCTCTGTGATTTGTAATTTGGTAGCGTAGGATTTTCTGTTGTTTGCTGGTTTTGCGAGTTTTTGTAGCATACGCGTAAATCTAATAATAATTATTTTCATATAGAAAATTAATAAAGTTTTCTCACACTAAAATTTACAAGTCTTAATATTTAAACAACAATCATGTATTTCTCATTAAATAAGAAATTTAGTTTTATATGTATAAATACGAAAACACAAAGTTTTAAACAATTAATTTGGTATCGACGAGTTTTCCAAAATACAAAGTTTGAACGATCTTTCCCTCGTTATTAATTCAACGCACCAATAATCGCGTTTTTGTTCGTGTTTAATAAATAAAGATTAAAATTGATTAGGACACAATTAGAGATTTCAACTAGTATAGTTAGCTTGGTAACCCTGGTTTCTGAGTCAATTTCTCGAATGTAGGAATTCGAGGACGATCCTAATTCCCATCTCGAAGTCTCCAACTTTTCTCGTCCAGTCCATTCTGAGGCAAGTACAGTTTGTGTTAGTTTACAGTTATTTTAATAATCGTTTTACTGCAAGTTTAAACCACGATGCAAACACGAAACTCTCTATGAGAGCACTGACTGATTGATTGTTGGGTACTGGGGGAATAGAGTAATGTTTATGACCACATCCACTGTAACTTAGAACTGTATTAGCTTACCCCTCATACACACGGGGATAAGCCGTATCGTATCAATAGGATACAACTGTACAACCCAAGCCGGTCATATTTATTGCCTATTCAAATCACATAGTTTTACTGCTAGAAAACTGTTCATTTCTAAACTGTTTAAAAGTGCATGATTCTATTATTTATTTTAACTATTTAAATTAGCATGAATTGTACTTTTGCTCCCTCCTGACTGGAGATACATTTTTAGGGGACATTGAGGATGCTGAGCTGTTATACAGCAGCTACTACGGCCCTGTTCTGTACCCTGTAGTGTTGCCAGAGTCCCCATTGGAGGACGTTGGGACTGAGGCCGATGAGCCGACTGATTAGCTAGCTTTTCCTTTTCCAGCCTTGTTGTCTATTTGAAACTCTGTTTATTTGAATTCAGTTATTTATTTCAGTACATTTAAATTCCAGTTGTATTTGATTTCAAAGTTTAATAAAGTTTCATTCCTAATATTTAGTTGTGACAAATATTGATGTTGTTGTTATGGTTACCTGCCAATGGAACAGCTTACTGCCGCCGTCTCAACAACGGTGCAGGCTGGGCATGATCCGGTTCGACCCAATTATTTGGGATCGGGTCATGACAGAAAACGTTAGTAATACTATTTCTAACAGAATAAATATTTAATGGTGACGGACTATGCAGTCACTAAACGTTATTTAATTATTAAATGAGAAGATAGACGTGAAAATTTTAAATATATTTAATGAAAAATATTAGGAACTTTTAAATCAGTCACTAATAAAAAAAAATAGTTCAATATTAAATAATAAATTTAATAGACAAAATAATCTAATTGTTTTAAATATTTATGGGACCGAGTTAGCGGGATTGAAAAATTGGACGCCGCTTTTTTCTCACCCGTGCCATCATTTTTTCCTTTACAGAATATTTGGTCATAAATGGTTTATTATTCTCTCCTCCTCTAAATATTTACTCCTCTAAAATTTTCTCTTCCTCTCCTCCTCCTCTCATCCTTCTCTAGGTCATGAGGATTTCTTCTCCTTGTAATTCTCTCATCTCTTCCGTTATTTATTCATCTCCTCCTTCTCTAATAATTTTTTGTTTTGTTTTAAAGGTGCTCATCTAGAGAGGTCAGCGGAGTTCAATTCTCTTCGACCACTCTAGGTCAGTAGAGTTTAACCATTTTCTACCACTTTTCGTCTAGGAAGGAAGTCCCATCGGCTCCATGGAGAAATTCCACCGGCTCAAGTAAATTTTAAAACCCTAACCATAATTTTTTTTCCTATTTACGCTATTTTTATATTCTTTAATTGTTTGTTTCTACAATTTTCTAATTTTATTTGTGTAGGAATGTGACTATATCTTTTTAGTGACATGAGATGCTGGAATTGCGACAAAGAGCGTATGTCCAAGCACTCGGACCGGAGACGCAAAATCGAGTACGTGGTCAGGGAGTTTGTGTGACGCGAAATCGAGTGCTTTATCATGTTTCATCATTAAAATTTAGAACATCAATTTGTGTTGATGTACAATGTATTTTTTTTTGTTAATAGCAGATTTAACTTTGTTTTGGAGTATATTTTATTTTTTGAGTTGTTTGTCTAATCTGATGAATATATTATTTTTTGCTTCAAATTTTTTTAGTCAGATTCCACTTATACTATCTTGGATGAAGAAATTGTGATTTCAGCAGAATGTGGTGGAAAGAAATTAGCTTCTACTTATGGATCAAGTAGTAATGACTGATTTATTATATTATTAATGATATATCAAACAATTAGAAATGTGGTTCAAAAAAAAATATAATTTTATTAATGATCCAACATTAGTGACTAACCTATTAATTAGTGATAATTTTATTAATGACCAAACAATAATGACTGATTTATTATTAGAAATAATTATTAATGACCAAACATTAGTGACTGACATATTAGTTAGTAATAATTTATTAATGACCTAACAATAGTGACTGACTTATTAGTTAGTAATAATTATTAGTGACCCAACAATAGTGAGACTAATTAGTTAGTGATAAATATTAAATATTTTTTATATTGAAATATAAATACTTATCTACGTGGCATGTTCTATAGTGACGGATTTAGGAATTCATCCGTCACTAGTAGTATTAGTGTCGCTCGTAGTAGTGACTGACACTAACTCCATTACTCATGTGTTTAGTACGTCACTAATATCATTTCTGACGAAATTCAGTCACTATTAATATATATTAGTGACTGATCTTCGTCGTAACTATAAGCAAATTTTCTTGTAGTGTATATATAGCATGTGTTGTGCAGTTGTGCAAAAACGAGACATAACGGAAAAGAACTGCAGCAGCAAAAACAATCAAGAATGTCGTGTTCGTGCGTCGTCTGACGTCGAGTGAGGTGACAAGGAGCATTCTAGATGTTCTGCCGAATTTTATGATTCATGAGAGCGGATCGACGAGAAGTGTCGAATCTCGCTTTTTGAGCAACGATGATCTTGATCACCCCAGCAACATGGCGACAACCATTTTCTAACACTATTATACTATGATGTTTGAAAGCTTTGTTCTATCCTTTAGCAACTTTGTTGCTTTACTTTAGCGGCTTCTGAGCTTGCTTATAGTGGTTTTCACCGGATTCACCACTTACGTGGTTTCAGTCTTGAAGAGTTGTGCGGAATCAGTTCAACAACATATATAGATCTTCTTTGAATCAATATTATAACCATATCATTAAAGCTTATAGGAAACTTCATATTTTGATAGCTATCTAGGAAACTTGGCCCAAGTATATATGATCAGAATATTAACCTGGGACTATTCTAAGTCAGACGCAGTATATGCAACATCTTGTTGGGCAGGTTGCGGGGGTCACGAAAATGAGTAACCAGAGAACAACTTTTCAGCGTAAATTGAAATATTGGGAATCGAAGTTATTGGTAAAAAATGGAACTCGTAAAACATGAAGTTATTGGTAAAAAATGGAACTCGTAAAACATGAAGGCAAGAAGGCAGACAATGAAATAAAATGAAGCTGAAAATCAGTTCAACTCGGTAATGGTTTATATCCTAAGCCAAGGACTAAAGCCCAAGTGCAAATTTGAACTCATATCTTGATTTTGCCTTGGTTTGTGGGATACTTCCCTGTTATTACATGATTCAAACTGGACGATATCAGAAATGGTGGAGATATTTCCATATGGCAGCGCAATTTGATACAAGATTCTACTAAAGACTTAGGATGTGCTTGGTATGCTATGTTTCAACATTCTTAGCTATTTTAATTTGACTTTTTGTGTTTACTGTACGTTTGATTGCAAGGTGGAAAATATGTGGAAAATAAATTAATTCCGTGGAATTATTTTCCTAGGAAAACAATTCCGTGGAATTTTAAAAAATTTCCATAGAAAACTTAATTTGGGTGTTTGATTGCCATTATTTTCCACGAAAAATAGTTATTTTCCATGGAAAGTGATATTTTCCTATGGGTTGGACAAGTTTCATTTTCCACCATTTTAGATGAAAATATGGAAAATAATAGTTTTTTGGAAAATAATTCCATGAAAAATATAAGGTATCAAACACTACAATTTGTGGAAAATTTGTGAAGGAAATATTTTCCATGGAAAAAAAGCCCAATCAAACACAGCCTAATTGGATTTTCATCATTTCTTTTTTCTTCTTTTTTTTCTTTTTTCAAATTCCGACAATCATGTTTCCTTGTGTATACTTTTGTTAATTGTCCCTCTGCCAATATTATGAAGTAAATCATCAAGGATATAAATCAGATGTACATAGTTCAGTATGTCATACGCTATTATGATGATGATGAGCATATTTTCCTTGAAAACAACTAATGCATTTGACTATCACTTAAGAGCTAAAATTTTAGTGTAACTATTAAAATATATTTTTCCATAATTATAAACAATGTCACTAAATATCCCTAAAACACCTCCACTGATTAAAATAATTATCACTTAATTATCTGAATTTGGTTAAAATACCTGAAAAATCTGGGATACTGCATTTATATATTTGGTTAATTTCCCAACTGGTTAAGAATTAAACTTTTTCCAGGATATTGAGAATGATTACGGAAACATCTAGGAATATTGTGCAAATCTTATATTTTCATCTAACCTTCAGGATACTACCAGACATGTCCCAAATCAAAGTGATGATGTTTCTTAAGTGCCAATTTAGATGAAAGCAATGCAGTATTCTGAGACTGTTGGCTGTTCAAGCTCACCCAAAATAAGCTAAGGTACATTAGATTGGCCTCTCGCTTCCTTCTCAGCACCTGATCGATTTTCAGAATTGTCTTAAAACATTGGAAGACTGACAAATCTGCATGTGTTTTTTTAGTCAAACACCTTAAAGATATCCTGTAGGGCACCATTTCTATCTAGTCCTTTGTTATGGCCCACGAGTGACCAAATGAGAGAAAGGACATACATTGACAAAAAATATTACATTTATTCTTACACAAATCAAATAAATACGCATTTTTTGGGTGGAAGCAAATACTTCTTATTAGATTTTATTATTAGATGAAGCAAGCTTCTTTTAGTAACAACATAGACATGTGAATAAGGTTTCGCATACATCTGAAGCTTCCCAGGAATGAATACTGGGATGTCCATTCAAATAACAGTACATAATTTATTTATTTTTCCGAATACAAATTACTACGCCAATTATGAAATTCAAACCTTCTCTCTCCCTCATGAGAGGTTTACATTTGTATGAAAGGCAGGAAAAATAGATACATGATGATGAGAGAACTCTCTTTTCCTCGAGTCTCAGAAGCAGAAATCAAGCACACAGCAACAGCACAATGCAGCAGCACTACAAGAAAGTAGCAAAAAACACAGAATTATTATAATGTTCATATTATCTTACTATACCTCTTCATATTATCTTAATATTGTACCTGCTAGAAAAAAAAATTAATTTTTTTTAGGGGGATATGAATACAAGTTTACCATCCTTTCCAGAATCCATCCCCGCGGCTTGTTGTCTCAACTGGAACCTGTTTGGAGTAAGGCACTTCATAATTCCTAGGGTAACCTGCTGGAGGGGGTTCAGCATAAGCCTGTCCCGGGGGAGGGTAAGCAGTGGTTGGTGGTGGATATACTGCTCACACAAATTGAATCATTGGAAATTGATCATCTAGGCAACTAATACGAATAAATAACATTCTAAAAAACCAGTATATATATATCCCAAGTCCGGAACAACTACCAAGTATCTTGTATCCTTAGTATTATGTATATAATTCACATCTTGCAGAAGAATATGGTCAGCGGTTTGACCATAATTCCGGTCAAAACTGAAACTTAGGTCGAGTCAACGCCAATTTGGTATATATTTTGGACCTCTCAAGTTCAATAGGTTATTTTGTGGTATTATATTTGGTCAAAGACCAGACAATCTTTATAGGTTGAATCAAGAATCTGTCTTTACATATTAAGTTTATCTTTGTATCCTTGATTTATTACTCTTTACACAAAAAAGAAGAGGACATCTTTATAGGTTAAATATCTTTCTTGGAGAGTGTTGGTTTTTCTCCAATTCTCTCAACAAGTATGGGAGTAGCCATCATCTCGTCTTCTCCTCCTCTATCGCTCATGCCTACTGCCATCTAAAACTCAACATGCATGGTATCATAGCACAATTCGTCCAAGACCAGGACAACCTCCAATTATCTTATATCCTTACTAATATGTAATGTTTATACGTAGTTCAATGTATATAAGAAGACGGATCACCTAGACTACAAGAAAATCTATCTAGGAAGAAGTTATTGTACAAAAAATCATTACTCGGCGTGGATTAGTTAGGAAAACCAAGGTGCATACCTGAAGGGGGAACCTGTTCCTGATTCATGTTTTCAGAGAGACAATGAACAAGGGATGAAATGTTAAATTCGTATTTATAAATACATGATAGTTGCCGGCTTCAAACTTTGGTTTTGTTTATTGAACCATGTTTGGAGCGAAAGAAGTGTTCTGCTGCTTACCTGGAGGATCTTGCTGCAGCTGGCTGGCTTCAAACTTTACTGATGAAAACAAGAACATAACCTGTACATTTTATTGGGTAAATTAGGATACTGTATAGTTCATTATTGTGACCCCATTTATGTAAAAATATCTATACTTATACAATGAGAAAAGTTGAGGCTTAACCGTAGAAGATTTTTTTCTTCCAAAAATGCCCTTATCTATATTTACTAATTAAAATTATTCATTAAATTTAATATATGTAGTTATGTAATTACGTGTAGAAGAAAAAAAATTAAAAAAAATTGTTTGCTTTTTTCATGTATTATGAAATACGTGCAAGGCACGTGCATATATACTAGTTGTATATAATATGTCTTTGGGATATTCAGCTGTCTGACAGTGAAGTTTTGTACTTGTATTTTGGTGGCAAATCACTTTCAGAACAATTAATCAATTAGTTGATTAACTGGACATAGAAATATTTTTTTGTTCTTTTCTTCCCTTTCCTTCCTGTCTCTAATTTTTGTATTTTTGAAATTTGGTAAGGGTGGATGGCCTATGTTAATGTTACACACAACCCTCACGTTTTGAGGAGAAGAATCTTTTCTAAAAAAATGTAATGATTTTTCTTTCAACATCTCCATATGGTCTAGATATTTAAATTTCTTCAAACCAGATTTGTAATATTTTTTATAATGGGTTTTATTGTAAATATGTTTGTTTTTCTTGTTCTTGTTCTTTTTTCCTTTCATTATAATTTTGGTCTTCTTCCTTCACATATGACATATTCTTTGTTGTTGATGAAAGACCAAGGATTGTACAACCCAATGGTTAAGGCTTTCGGTAGAAGAAAGGGACGTTATGGACATCGAGATGGTAACTGTTCTTCATTTTAGAAAAGAAGAATCCTTCAACAATATTTATATACTAATTGTCAATTAATAATGACTGGGACGATGACATTTGATTGGTTGTTCAGAATACCTGTCCTTGCTTTCTCTACCACTTGTTGAGGTTGGCGTGTAAGAGCTTTTCTTTTATAACCCAAAATTTAAGAAATTATTAGGATTTATAAGGACCAATGTCACAAACTCATAGAATCCTATTTGATCTACGTAAGGCTTGATGTTGATCCCTATGTCTGGATTGGAGAATTCAATGGCAAAGACAAGATGATTCACTAACTTGGTTTTTTTTTTTTTTTTTTTTTTTTTTTTTTGGGCATGAACCAACGATTCTCTTCTTGTTTGTAAGCCTACGTGCCATGTTTCTGTTGGTGTTTTTGCCTTTGGACTATAAAGATAGTCCCACATCGGCTACACCAAATGGTGAGTATCCCAATATAATGCATTGCTTGTGTTGAGGTGTGCACATAAGGTGTAGTGGGGCACAAGTATGTGCCATGTGGGAGTATTTTCCTAGAAGGAAAAAGAATTAATTCCAACAAAGAAGTAAGTTAATTTTTGTTGTGCGGACTCGGACACGGACTCCATGATGTCTCGTGCATGCACGGGAGTGTTCGGGGGGTAGGCGTGGACTGTCACACTTCTATGCTGATTGTGGGACACTACAACAAAAAAGATCTATTAATGACGCTCGACAAGGAGTTTTAATGACGGCTGATACATAAACGTTATCAAGTTGAGAAATACCTTTTTTCTATGACGGTTTGGGCTAATTCTGGGCTTTTTATAACGTTTATAAAATAAAACGTCATTAATATTTTAGAGCGGTGGCAAACTTGTAATTCCTTAACTGTATAAAAACTCAGTGGAAGAGAGAAAATTCATTTCTCATCCATTTTCTAACCGAGCAGCATCTCTCCTCCTCAAACCTCTTCTCCCCCAATTTTCCACTTTTCATTTTACCTCCTTTTCGGTTCGACTCCAATTTCTCTCCCAAACTCCAGATCTACGCAAAGGTTCGATTTTTCTTCCAATTTCTCTTCGGTTAGGGCTTATATTTTGCTTATACTTCGTCGATTTCTAGGGTTTCTGATGGATTTCTTCTTCCGCCGGCCCTTCTCCTCCCTCCCCAACCGAAATATAGGGTTAGGGTTCCGAATTCGCTCACCACTAGGCGGCTCGGCGGCCTCCAGTTATTCTCTCCTCGTGGAGCTCCCAAGAAGCTGGTAATTCCTCCGTTCTCTTGTTCGATATCGACTTTGATCTGGTAATACCACCAGGATGTATGCCTCTTTCTTTCCATTATCAGTTAGATGTTGGATCAGTGTTGTTGATTCTGTCGGATCTTGGTAGATCTGGTCGATCTTGGTAGTTTTGATCGTTGATTTCTTAGATAATTGTATGATGCTGTTGCGGTTCTCTTGATTTGGTACGAAAGATGGACTCAATTGTTTTAGTAATAGGGATTTGATTATTGTTGTGATCTAAAAATTAGATATTTTGGATGAATTGTTGCTCTGTTGCACTCTATGTTGTACAGACATGTATGACACACTACTGACACATGTTTGACACACTACTGACACATATGGATATAGACACAGCGTTGGTTTTGGCTTATCATGGTATATTTTTGAATATCTGTGCCGTGGGTGATACTAGTCTGTCACGGACACGCACATGCACTGAATTTTACTGAGTTCATGTGCCCCTTGTTGCACACCTGTCAGCATGAAATTTATATATGTTTTGGATTCTTTTTTGAAGGTGATATATCGGTAAAAGCATCCAAGTTTCAATTTTTTAAGAACTGGAAGTGAATTATTAGAGATACATCCAACCAAAATAAAAATCGTAGTTTGCAGTATCGACCAATACCGATCTGATAGGGCCGATACTGATACGGTATGGCATGTCCCGATCCGATATACCGAGTGATACCCGATACTGGCCGAAACCGACATTGGGGCTCTCTTTTTAGGTCACTTCGGCAAAGAAAATTGAACGAAAAAGATCAATCAATAAGGGTGTAAAAGCATAGTAAGGTTATAAAAGCATGTAAAAGAAGAAAACTTATATATCGCTGTAAACCAATCGGCAATGGTGACTACTATTTCATTCAATTTGTAAACTACTAAGAAATAACACCGACAATACATAAAATTATGTCTAAATGTATAAAATATATTTTCTAAAATGTTAATAAGTTATTAATAATTATTTGCTTTCTGATACCAAAAACTACGATACTCCTCTCTGAGACTGCCGATACCATCGTTCCTAATACTCATAGGAATGGTACGATTCCTATTATGCGAACCTTGATTAAAAAAATGTCCTTTTTTGTTTACTTCAATCAAATATGTAGTAGATAATTGAGTTCTTGCCTATTGCGTCATACACTTGCATGTTCTGACACTTGATCCTCGTCTGATTACTCGCACTTGATTACAATAGAAACACACGAGACTTGGTTTCTGTTTTTGACCTAGGATCCTTTATGCCACTTCATTGCTAAGCTGGACCAATAACAACTTGTTGGGTAACAACACAAATTAACTTTTTATTTAATGCATGGTTGTACTTATAATTATTCGTCCCCTTACTTTATATGTGTGTGAGCCACACACCTGAACCGAACCTATTCAAGAGGTAAAAACCAACACTACAAAATAGTCGACATTAGCATCTTGGATACAATTTTTGAAATTAGCATATGCCAGTGAGAAGAACAAAGAACAGCTGGCATATCTCTATATGATTATGACTATAAAACATGAACAATTCAGATGTATGATGTGTTGTCTAAGACCCTATGTCATTGTAAATATGTTTAATTGAGTTTTTATCGTCTTCCACCTGCAAAGGTGGTTACCTCTTGAATATCTATTCATTTTGTGATTGTATGCCTAGTTTGTAATAAACTTAGATGTTGTTCGGATTAGACTGAAATCGACCATCTAACCCAAATTCATGTGATTGTTGGTGTTACTAACCACAACAATCACCTATAGTTATTATCCTAAGCCTTCTTTTTTCTTCTGAAACTTGGTTGAGTTTTTCAAAATGTATGGATACACTTTTTATATTCTGTCGTTCGATTCTACGTTTAAGCTAAAATTCTCGTCTCTTTGGAGGCAGGTATGAGGGAAGAGTAAAATATGACATCATCCCATCCTTTCCTTCTTTCCCTACACTTCATATGTAGTCTTGATTTTTTCTTCGTTGTTCATATTGTGAAGTCTTAGTCTTGTATTTTCTGTTGTCAGAGCCACCTGTGACGACGATGAGGAGAGAGCAAGCCGCAAGGTCGTGAGGGGTTGCTCTCGTTCGCCATCATGCAGAAGCTGCACAACCTGTGTCTGTTTTGGATGTGAGATCTGCCGGTGGATGTCAGCTTCGCGAAGGATGATCGGACTATCGGGGCCTGTTTATTACTACAGGTAGGTATTTTAATGCATTCTTAGATTCAATGTATATGAAAGTATTTTATTACATGATCCTCAATTGCTAGTTTCTTGTTGGAAACTTGGTACCAACTCTTAAGACATGAGGTGGTCTTTTGGTAATATTTTTTTATCTTTTTCAGGATTTTGCTACGTGATGCCGACAGTTTTGATGTACTCAAAGTTGAAGCCAATGTACTAATAGTTTTGAGGGTCTACTTACTAGTAGTAGTTGTAAATATATGTATTTGGATGTCCTATTTTGAAAAAAATGTAATGAAGATGGTGATATATATTATGTATATATTTGTAAATGGATTAAATGGTACTATATAACATTTAGATGTTTTCTTGTGAATATGGTTCAAAATGAATGTTTTGAAATTGAATTGAGCAACATTGAGCATTGATCTATAATTTTTTGGAAAGTAATATATAAATGTGCAGAATTGAGCGTTATAAATGTGCTGAATTGAGCCTATACAGATTATCCATTCATAACGCTTTCAAACTACGCTGAAAATAAGTGTAGCAGAAACTCATCATATTCATGACGTTTTTATTTATGATGCTTTTAAAAAATATTTATAACACCCGTTTTCATCACGCTTGCTTTGGAAAAAAAAAGCGTCATGGTTTGTCATTAATGACCGTTTTTAGCCGTCATTAAAAAGTATTTCTGTTGTAGTAGGATGATCTAAAATATCAAACTCTATTTTTGAGTATTGGTATATTAGTCCCACATCGGATAGGAGAAGAGGTGAAGCCTCACTCCACTCTATAAATAGAGCCCCTTGGCCTCCTTTGGAAGATGCACCAAGAAGAAAGTTAAAAGGAGTCCGTAAAGTCCAGGAAGCCCGTTCAAGTCTCAAATATTGACTTACGAGCGTTCCAGAAGTTCTTCGTGAACTTGCTGGTTCCTGGAAGCAGATCGTGTTGGGAAGAATCTTGGTTTGAGCAACGGTGATCTTAATCACCCCAGCAAGAACCTTTACTCTTCTTCTTTCTTCTCCTTCATCTGAGTTGTAACTCAGTTCTGTCCGTCTGCAACTGCGATTGCAAGGAAGAACGTGAGATTTATTTTCTGAACTCAGTTATGTCCGTCACCAACTACGATTGTGAGGAAGAACATGAGATTTATTTTCTGATTATTGTTGCTTTTGTAATCAGATTCATATTATAGTGTTCCTCTTGGACCTCAAGAATTATCAGAAGCTGAACGTATATTGAACCTCTGATCTCGACATAGAGTCTACCATCTTTGGTCAAGCCCCGAGACTAACAATCTCAAAGCAAGATCTTTGTAGATGGAAAACTCTCGTGCTTCTCTCATCGATACCAGCTTTAACAAGTTGGAGAAATTCGATGGAGAACATTTCCAAATCTGGAAGAGGAAGGTCACCCTTAATCTTCAACTCGTGGACGTATACCATGTGTTGATTGAGGATGCACCGACGATTCCAGAAGGAGGAACTGCCGATGCTATTGCTGCTGCACTCGTCAAGCAGAGCAAATAGAAGAGAGAAAGCAGCATATGTAAACTGCTGATTCTCAATTCTATGAAAGACTCTCTGGCAGAGTCATATTCCAAGAAGGTGAAGGCCAAAGAGATATGGGATTCTTTGGATAAGCTATATGAAGATGATAAGAACATGTCCAAAATCTTCATCGTCGAAAAGTACCACAAGTGGTTCTTCGAAGACGAGATGGCGATGCTACCTCAAGTGAAGGAATTTCTGAAGTTGCGCTAGAAGTTAGATGACGAGAAGATGCCCCTCGTCGACAAGTTTGTCATTAGAGGGATAGTCTCGAAACTTTCTGCTGGTTGGAGTAACTTCTATGCTAGAATGCATCGGAAGAAGATGGACATTAGCTTGGAAGATCTCCTACAAGAGATCCACGTTGAGGACGAAATGCGATCTCAATAGAAGGACTCTCTGTCCAACCAACTGGCTAAGGCCAACTTGGTGCAGACAAGAGAGTTCAAGGGAAAGCAGGTGGCTTCTCATCACAAGAAGGACTCCACTAATCTAAAAGTGAAGGGTCCTTCGTTCAAGCAACAGAAGTCCAAGTCCCACGTGACTTGCTTCAACTGTGGCAAGAAGGGCCACTATAAGAGTGAATGCAAATCCAAGACCAAACAAGCTAAGCAAGGTGAGCCTAGCAAGGTTTCCATGGTCTCTAACATTGTTGCTATGATTGCTCAGGTCACAGCTATGGGGACTGACTCTGACTGGTAGATAGACACTGGAGCAACCTGCCATGTCTGCTCTGGCAAGGAATGGTTCATCACATACCAGCCAACTTCTGAGAAAGTTATCATGGCGAACCAAGCCCAAGCTGAAGTTCTGGGGATCAGAACTGTGGAGCTGAAACTCACATCCGGGAACACTCTGACGCTTCAAGGTGTAAAGCACGTTCCGGTAATTACAAAGAACTTGATCTCTGGAAGCCTGCTTAGCAACGCAGGCTTGAGGATGGACATCAATGCTGGCCAGATGGTAATGTCCAAGAATGGAACATACTTCGGAAAAGCTTTTCAAACCGAAGGGATGTCCAAAATTCAGCTTGTAAACCATTCAAATGTAATCAATACAATCGCTCGTTCTGATTATTCTCTTGAGTTGTGGCATCATAGACTAGGACATGTTCACTGTAAAAGAATTAAATGTACAGTCTAGGACTTATTTCCAAATGTGGGGGTAAGGTAGAGAAGTGTGAAGTATGTGCTCAGACAAAGATCACAAGAAAACCCTTTCATCGGGTCAATCGAAGCACAGATCTTCTGTAGTTGGTGCACTCTGATATCTGTGACTTCAAGCAATTCTTTACGAAAGTCGGGATAAAGTATTTCATAACCTTCATCGATGACTTCTCAAAGTACGCATTCGTCTACTTGTTCAAGTCTAAAGATGAAGCATTAGAAAAGTTCAAAGAATTCAGGGCCGAGGCTGTCACGACCCGCACCCTAGAGTTAGGGCACGAGAACGTAACAACGCCTAGCCTACGCCGCAGTGTCGGCGGTAGAACGCTGTCCTAGGTCTCATGCATCTAACAGTATAAGGCTAAGCAGTTTATACTCCCCGAATGGGGGTGACATAGCAGAAAGTAAACTCAATCACATCTAAGGTAGAGCATAATGGAAGATAGATAAAACATGAAATCCAAAAGAAATACAGTAGATAGAAGTCTAAGTGTCTAAGATACACAAACCCAGAAATACGTCTCAAAGCTCAAATACAGTAATCTATAACGTAAATACAACTCCAGACAACTGAAAATAGCTAACTAAACAACCTCTAATGTGTCTCCTCTAGGCTAGCAGGCAACCTCCAAGCTATCTGTAAAATTTATCAATAGGTCCAGTCAGGACACGAGCGAGCACAATACATCTCAACAGTTCATAGAAGGTTAGAAAATATAAACATACAATAGAGTAAGATACAGGATCTGAAGGAAATACAGTATGTAAACAGAGAGAGAACTGTAATAGAAATATCTACTATAAATAGAGAACTAACAGTGGCTAGTGAGTCAGAGTACAATATAAACATGTGAATGGCATAGGAGTTCTGAAAACTATACTATGGAGTGATTCTGGGAACTACACTACTTGGATATTATTCACATGTCTATTTCTACTCCCCCGTACCCTCAATCAATACACAAGGATCCAACCAGGTTATGTTATGATTCCATGAAAAGGCCCACAAGGGGTGATACATGGATAGCCCATAAATGGGTGATTCTGGGAATGCCCACAATGAGGTAATTCTGGGAATGCCCATAAATGGGGTGATTCTGGAAAGACTCTGTGATCATGAGAGTACATGTCACAAGTGATCGAAGAACCATGAAGCATAGTGATACACCATGTAAGTGAAACGCACAGAACATGTAGTATATGATGCTTCCTGAGGGGATAACATCTCAAGAATGGATCCATATAGTACTAATCCGTGTTACCAACGTGACAGCATCAAGTAAAGTAATCTAAAGCAGGAAAATAATTCTAACATGATATGAAATGATCAGAGAATGTACTCGCCTGATAACCTGAACAGCTGATAAGTATAGGGGGTCCAACTGAAGCCACAGAGTCCTATTTAAAGCAACACAGGTTACAAGGTGTTCAAGTTATAATAAATAAATCTCTACAAGCAATCTATTTTATCCTAGGTTCTTCTAAGTCAAAATAACTCTAGGTCAACTCCGGTCAATAATCTAGTCAATCTAGGTCAAGTGTTGACTTACAGTTGACTTTGGGTCAACTGGTCAACTCTGGTCAAACAGGGTCAATTCTAGTCTAATTATTAAAGATATAAAGTGCACTTCGTTATTTGTACGTCGAAACTTACGACACGCAAATCGAGATAAGAAGATCAACGGTAAAGTTGATAATCTTATTATAGTGATCCACGTGTCTATCTTGTCAATTTCAGCGATGTGAGATCACTGGAATTGACTGAGCTCAGTTTTGTTGTACTAATTCCGAAATACGAACATTATAAGAATTAATTATTAATAAATTATAAAAAAGGTTAAACTCAGAGAAACTATCAACAAGCATTGTCGGACGATGAAATAAACATCACAAACGTGTCCAGAATGGTCAAATTAGCTAGGATAACCTACCCATCGGTCCAATTTGGACACAAAGGCAAAAAGGTAATTTCGGGTCAAAACGGTGTCCGTGTCGAAGCCGTTTTGCACCAAAAAATGTGCAAGAAAACAAGTCTATAAAATATAACAAATTATATGTCCACAAAACCAGAATGATGATACGAATCCAACGGTATCTCCAGAATTGGATTCCGTTGACCCGATCTGAATTTGGTCCGTTGACCAGAACTTGGAATTCCGGTTTGCACGAAAATGCGTGCCGGAGTCAATGTTCCCAAAACTCAGTAAAATACATGTCAACGAGTCCAGAATGATGATACGAACTCAACGGTATATCCGGAATTGGATTCCTATGAGCTGATCTCAAAATGATCCGTTGACCCGGATATTGGTATCCGACTTGCACCGAAATGCGTGTCAGATCCAATGTCCACCAAAACCTAGCAAATTATATGTCAACGAGTCCAGAATGACGATATGAACTCAACGGTATATCCGGAATTGGATTCCGATGAGCCGACGTCAAAAAGTCCTGTTGACCCAGAATGTGGGACCCACTTTGCACCGAAAAATGTGCCGGGGCCCACGTCCTCCAAATCTAACAAATTTTATATGAAAACATGCCAGAACGACGCCACGAGTCTAATGGTGGTGTCAGAAATGAAATCTGGAGTCCCGTGTTCAAAAATAGAATTTTACAAGTTGGAAATTACGAATTCGGACGGCCAACTTTGGCGTCGAATTCAACCAATCAAACAAGCTCACAATGAAACAAAACTGGAGGGGTAGTAAGAGGGTTATACCAGCTTCGCACAGGAACTGGTAGCACGCCAAAAGGAGCTGCGATGGAGGAGATACAAGCTGACGAAGTTGGCCCCGCGAAACTGTCCAAATTTAATACAATTTAAACGGTCAACTTGGTGGCCGGTTTTGATGTATCAAACGATAAAATCAACGGACGAAAATTGACAGGAGTGAAGGTGGATATACCGAGATTGTGACGGAGCGAAGAAATCGTCGATCCAACCGTCGGATTTTCGGGAAAACGTGCACGAAGTTGCTGCGACGGAACACGATTCCAGCCTCGTTCCCGAGCTCGTCACGACGGGACGTCATGCAAAACGCACGAATCGCCTCGACGGCGTGTCCCGGAGGACGGTTGCCGTCAGGGAGCTGCTCGCCAGGGTGGGGCGCATGCCTAGGGTGGCCACGACGGCCGTACGGTGGCGCGGCGGCGTACGACGACGGCCTTGCGCGCGCGCGCACGTGCGCGCCTGTGCATGCGGCTGATGCTGCTGTGCGATGGTGCGGCCAGGCCAGGCGACGCGGCGGCACGGGGACGCCAGCCTGGCCACGACGAACGTAGGGGTGGTCGGCTGGGGTGGCTAAGGAGTGGTTAAGTTGTTGGTGGTGGTGGCTCGGGTTGTTGAAGGAGAGGATGGATGGATTAATGAATGGATGATGGGAGGAGCTTTGGAGTGGTCGGCGATAGCTGACGGCCAGGCCACGACGGCCGGCCAGGGAGATGAGGTGGGGTCGTCGGGTTGCATGGGAGTGCAATGGTGGTGGTGGTGTAGTTTGCTGCTGTTGTTGTATTGTTGTTGTTGGTTTTGTTTTGCGTGGAGAAATCAATTAAGGAAGAGTGAGAGAGGATAATAACTCAAGAGACTAAGAAGTGATCGAGGAGGAGAGTATCGGTCTCACAAATTCATATTGTTCTGCAAAGAACATGGAATCATAAACGAGACTACTGCTCTGTATTCTCCTCAATCTAACGGAGTAGCGGAGAGGAAGAACAGAACGTTGACAGAAATAATGAACTCAATGCTGCTAACTGTGGGTCTTCCTAAATGCTACTGGAGAGAAGCTGCATTGAGGACCACTTTTATTCTAAATAGAGTGCCGTATACAACTTCGGACGTAACTCCTCATGAACTCTGGTTCAAAGTCAGACCTAACTTGAATATAATTCGAGTGTGGGGGTATCTGGCCTATGTGAAGCTCCCAGATCGAAAGATTCAGAAGCTGGGGACAAGGACTACGAAGACGATCTTCTTGGGGTATGCCGAGAAGAGTGATGCTCGGAGATTTCTTGATATTGAGTCAAATCAGATCATCAATCTCACAATGCTGAATATTTTGAAGACAAGTTTGTAAGGCACAAGAACATTATTCTAACGGACATTTCGGAGAATGATGAAGGTACAAAGGTGACTAAGATCTTTAATGAGCCAGTTGTCCAAGATAAAGTTGTTACTGAGGAGACAACGATTGAACCAGAACTCGCTGAGCCATCGTCGAAGCGAGCGAGGATGCCGAAGTACTTTGGAGATGACTTCATCACCTATCATGTGGAAGCAGATTCGCTTACCTATAATAAGGCGATAAAGACCAGCGATGCTATTTTCTAGAAAGAGGCGATAGACAATAAAATTGAATCAATCACCTCTAATAACACTTGGATGTTGGTTGATCTACCTGAAGGAGCAAAACCTATCAGATGCAAGTAGATCTTCAAGAAGAAGATGAAAGCTGATGGAACCATTGACAAGTTCAAGACCAGGCTAGTGGCAAAGGGGTTTCCTCAGAAGCAGGGGATCGACTACTTTGACACGTATGCTCTAGTAGCTCGGATGATCACCATCAGAATGTTGATTGCTCTCGCAGCGATACATAAGATGGTGATACATCAGATGGATGTGAAAACAGCATTCCTGAATGATTGATGACACAGCTTATAAAATGGGCTTGAAGGTATTCTGATATTGTGTTATTACAATCCTACTGTAAAGTTTTATGCTATTAGTTCAAAGAGAAATCTACTAGGCATCTAGCTTTTGGTTTAAGAGAGGACTATTAACCGAAAAAATATCAGAAACGGTAGGTACTTGTCCTATATGGCATAGAGAGGTTACGGACGTACAACCACTGTTGTCTACTGTTGTTTTCTGCGAAAAACGGATCCTCTGGAAAGGTTGGCTTAAATGCCTTAATGAGTTCTCAGGCAGAGTGAATGCCTGGAGTGCTTTACAGGAAGCACGGTAGCGCATGACTACAAAGAGTGTAACTCCATGCTATAGTGGGGTGACTCCACGATGAGGTTCCCGGTTAGGGGTAATGTCTCGACTTTGTGAGCCAAGTCACAGCGGAGTAGCACCACAAATAGGCAGGTAGTCTAATGCTGAATGATAATCGTAATAAAGAGAGGTAGACAGCACTACAAAGAGGATGATGTCCTCATGTTACAGTGGCATGACACCACGAAGAGGTACCAAGTAGGGTAAAGCCTCGGCTTCGCAAGCCATGTCATAGCGGCATAACACCGTACGAAAGCACAAGGCTTCATGCTGGGTAGTTTTGTACTACGAAGAGGCTTGTGACCTCATGCTACAGTAGTATGACACTACGATGAGGTACCCAAGTGGGGCAAAGCCATGTCATAGCGACGTAGCACCGCAAAGAAGCGCAATGCTTCATGTCATGACTCTTTATAAAGAACTCACCTATAGTGTATGGACAGAGATATCAGGCCGTCTCTCGAGGGTAAACTTGTAGACGCCCAAAAATTATACACTGAAACCAGGCTGGCATAAGGCCTTTAATGTGCAGCCAGAAGTATAGTTGATGTCATTATGTGAGTAGGAAGAATTCAGTTATGGTACAGAATTCAAGGCTTAGTCCATTCTTGTATCATGTTGTTATTTAACCTATGCGGGAAGATTCAAGTCGTAGCGACATCTCTCCTAATACATGATGGACAGTTACTGTGGGGAACGCTCAAACCATATATTGAGATATGTGGAGAATTGTTGGTGTTTTTGCCTTTGGACTAGAAAAGATAGTCTCACATCGGCTACACCAAATGGTGAGTATCTCAATATAATGCATTGCTTGTGTTGAGGTGTGCACATGAGGTGTAGTGGGGCACAAATGTGTGCCATATGGGAGTATTTTCCTAGAAGAAAAAAGAATTAATCCCAACAAAGAAGTAAGTTAATTTTGTTGTGCGGACTCGGACACGGACTCAAGGATGTCTCGTGTATGCACGGGAGTGTTCGGAGGGTAGGCGTGGACTGTCACACTTCTATGCTGATTGTGGGATGATCTAAAATATCAAACTCTATTTTTGAGTATTGGTATTTTAGTCCCACATCGGATAGGAGAAGAGGTGAAGTCTCACTCCACTCTATAAATAGAACCCCTTGGACTCCTTTGGAAGATGCACCAAGAAGAAGGTTAAAGGGAGTCCGTAAAGTCCAGGAAGCCCGTTCAATCTCAAATATTGACTTACGAGCGTTCCAGAAGTTCTTCGTGAACTTGCTGGTTCCTGGAAGCAGATCGTGTTGGGGCGAATCTTGCTTTGAGCAACGGTGATCTTAATCACCCCAGCAAGAACCTTTACTCTTTTTCTTTCTTCTTTCTTCTCCTTCATCTGAGTTGTAACTCAGTTCTGTTCATCAGCAACTGCGATTGCAAGGAAGAATGTGAGATTTATTTTCTGAACTCAGTTCTGTCCGTCAGCAACTGCGATTGCGAGAAAGAACGTGAGATTTATTTTCTGATTATTGTTGCTTTTGTAATCAGATTCATATTATAGTGTTCCTCTTGGACCTCGAGAATTATCAGAAGGTGAACGCATGTTGAACCTCTGATCTCGACATAGAGTCTACCATCTTTGGTCAAGCCCCGAGACTAACAGTTTCAAACAACATAAAGTATGCAAGGATAATTTGACCACATTCATGATACAAATATAAGGCACAAGGATACATGTGGAAAGAAAGGGGATGTTCTATCAATAAACCTCTCACTAAAGCTCTTAAAAATTTGTTGTAAAAATATACTTATTTTATAAATTGATAAGAGGAGCGCAAATTAATACGAAGGAAATCATGTTATGTTTTGAAAATGTAACTTTGTCATTGAATGAAAATGGTCGCATTTTCAAATAGGAAAGATGTGTGCAAGACTTCGCGTTTGTTAAAATAAAATGCATATGCTTTTGAATTCCATGCTAGTTCTTGTCTCCTGAAACTGACTTTCAATATTTAGATACATGATAGTTTTTACTGTGGAAATGGACAAATACACACTTCCGTGTTTGGATATTGAAAGACATGACAAAGTTAATTATAATAATAACAAAAAAACTAATTAGTTATCTAACTAAATGGTTGATTATTTATTAATACTATTTATTTATTTATTTATTTTTTATTATTTAAGTATTAATAATTAATATTACCAACTATTTTACAATTAACTATCTAAATAAGATTTACCTTAATGAAATAAGTAGTTTACAATATTATCTCTATTGTTAAGCAAAGAGATGGAGATAGAAAAATAGAGGAAATGATTTCTTCATTCACTTGTACTAATCAACTTGATAAGAGCCCCTTATATAAGCTTACAATGGAGGTTAATATCATGATGACAATTAAAAGAAGAATGCCAAAAGTCAAAATTTTATGGACAACCAAAAGTCATAGGTTATAGACACTAAATAATTATGGTAATTTATCCATATTTATAACACTCCCCCTTGGATATACACCATTAATTAGTTGGTGGTGTATGCGCATTTGTTGCCTCATTAAAACCTTACTAAGAAAAAAAATCTAGTAGAAAAAGTCTTAGTTAAGAAAAAAGAGTACAACACGCAAAGCTAAAAAATATTCTTTATCCCCCTCGATACAATGGATCTGAAACAACTAGTTTGTCTGATGATTAAGTCGTCGCATGCCTATTCTGTGTATCAACTTCTGAAATGTGGACTTTGGAAGTGCCTTTGTGAACAAATCGGCTAAGTTTTCATTTGATCATACTTGCTTAACTTCGATTACTTTCGTCCTTTGGAGCTCATGTGCATAAAACAATTTTGGTAGAAGATGCTTCGTTCGATTTCCTTTGATGAATCCCTCTCGGACTTGCACAATACAAGCTGCATTATCTTCGAATATTATTATAGGCTCATCTGTATCTCTGGGTAGTTGACAATTTACTCTTATATGATGAATGATCGATCGCAACTACGTACACTTTTTCTTGTTGTTTCATGTAATGCAATTAATTCTGTATGGTCAGAGGAAGTTGCTACTGAACATTGCTTTGTTGATCGCTAAGATAAGCTGCATGATTAAACACATAATCTGTTTTGGAACAACCCTTATGAGGGTCAGAAAGATAATCTGAGTCTGCATAACCAACTAGACGAGAGTTATTAGTAGAATTACAGGAATAAAATAATCCAATGTCAGTTGTTCCACGAAGATATCTTATTATATGTTTAACTCCATTCCAATGTCTAAGTGTAGGTGCAGAACAATATCTAGATAATAAATTAACAGAGAAAACAATGTCTGGTCTTGTGCATTGTGCTAGATATAGCAGTGCTCCAATAGCACTTAAATACGGCACTTCAGGACCAAGAACCTTTTCTTCTTCTCCCTTTGGTCGAAATGGATCATTATCCAAATCCAAAATCTGTACAACCGTAGGTGTACTAAGTGGATGTGCTTTGTCATTCTAAATTGTTTCAAAATCCTTTTGTAAAACCTCTAAATTTCTACTATATTTTTTTCGTACTGATTTTTTTTGTATTTATACATCGCATAGTCATATTGTACATCACGCGGGAATTTACGTTTTTCGTATTTTCTCGTCAAGTGCGAATATGTGCGAGGTACATATTTGTAGAAAAATAATTTTTGATTTTATTATCGATGATGGTTTCAAAATAATATATATAATTATTTTTAAAAGTATTATCGAGTTTAGCAAAACTTATTATTTTAATTATTTATAAAATACTATCTTATTTTAATAGTGGTAAATTAGAAAACTAGATTTATGTGAATATTTTATTCGTGTAAAGCACATAAAAATTATTTCATGTATGTATTCAAATTTTATTTTTATTAATTATAATAAATTATTTAGCAATAAGATATTTTAAATATTTAAATATTTATGTTTATTTTTGAAATTAATTATTATTAAAATATTAGTGTTCATAAAAATATATTTTTAAATTTTTTTTGATTAATATTTAGATAAATTATTATGATTTAAAAATATGGATGTATTTTATGGATTCTAGTTTAATATAAGATTTACCTAGATTTAAATTGATTCAAAATTTGATTGAAATTGCTTTAAAACTATTTAAATTAATATGGTATTTATCTATTTGGGTTTTAAATCAATTCTAATCCTATCCAAATGGGAATTCCCACATCCTATAAATATGCAGGTACTCCACCATAAAATCCAACCATCCACAAAATTTCTACTACAAATTGTGCATCGTGTCTGTGTCCCGATCCCCTTGTACTATTTTTTCTCTCTTTTTACATTTACAATTTCTTTTCTATGTCCGACAGCCCCGGACACGTCCTCCAAATTCGATGTCGCACAAGACACGACGTCCAAAACCCCAAACCCCCAAATCCATGACCAAATCCCTAACCCCAACCCTAATCCCAAATCTAACCCTAACCCTAATTGGCCGACTCCTTCCCTGCCTTCATCGCCCCTGCCATCGTTAAATCACGGCCAACCCCTCACTTGGTCACCCACATGACCACCACGGTACTGCCTTCACCCGGCTAATCATCTCCATCGACCTCCTCCATGTTTGTCCCCAAACAAGAAAACCCTAACCCTAGAGTGGGCCAGAACACCGACCTACCCCTACTTCGATCACCATCACCACAGTCATCAACACACAGGCCATCCCCTCGCTCGCCCATCCATCGTCGAACCCTAGATCTGACCCGCCGTAGCCATTGATCTCCTCCGCACCTGGCTGTCCACATCCCCGTGGCGCTGTATCTCGCCACAAAACAGCCAGCAATAACCACCACGGCCACAGCACCACATCGTAACCGCCTCACCAAACATCACCACCACCGACGGCGTCCTCGCACGCCGTCACAATCGCCAGTGCCACCACCACAAATTTCTACAAAAAAATAAATAAAAATAAATCAAACCCAACCCCTAACCTGCTCCTCGACAGAGCCGCCGCCGGCGTGCCCTAGCCGCCCGCTCGCCGATGAGCCCGGCCACGCCTCTCCACGAACCTGGCCACCGCCCGGTGTCGCCCTCCGTCGCCGCGCGTGCCCAACCCCCGTGCACCGCCCAAACCTTCTCCTCAGCTCTTCCCTACCGCCCCAGCTCCTCCTCCGTGGGCCGTCGCGTCGACGAACACCTCCGCGCGCCGAGCCCATCGGTCCCCTCCGCGCGCCGAGCCCATCGGTCCCCTCCGCGTTTGGCCTCGCCCACCGCCCAGAGCCGGCCGCGCGAAGACCGCCTCCACCTTGCCAGCCCTTCGTCGCGCCGATCCGCCCGCACCCCTCTCTCCTTGGGCCTCTCCGACCCCCTTTCCTCTCTCTCCTTTCTCCTTCTCTCCTCCTTCTGTTTCCTTTTGTTTTTTTTTTTTATCCATATTTCTCTCTCTCGAAAGAGAGAGTACTGTCATTTTAGTATTATTATTATTATTATTTTATTTTTATTAATATTAATATTAATATTAATATTATTATTATTATTATTATTATTGTCATTGTATTCTGTTTCCTTAATTTATTATTATTATTATTATTATTATTGTTATTATTATTATTATATTAAACTTTATTGTGTTTATTATTAATACATATTTGGTTTTGAGACAGTATACATTTATATTAGTGATAGCCTTATAATATTTCTTTCATAGTTATTTTATTAGTATACTCTAAAATGGTAGACATATAAAAATAACGACATTTAATATTTGTGAGAAATATACCCTTAAAATTATTTTATATCATATGCATATTACAAAGCATTTTGATAAATTTTGGTGTTTCATTTTTTTTTAGATTTTTATGTATAAAATATTTTGATTAAGGAAAGTCTACTTCGTAGAATTGTTTTCTATATATTTTAAATAAATATTTAAAATATTTTTACTAACAAATATAGTATTACCTTTAAATAATTTTATATTTTTTTCAAATATTTACCTAAAAGTACTTTAGCTAAATTTAGTTTTACCTAGAAAACTTACTTTGACCAAACCTAGAGTTCGCCCCAAAATGACTTTCGACTTTTGAGTATTTATTTTGAAAACATATTTTGACGAATAAATTATATTTTCAAGTATCATAAAATAATTTTCAAAAATCGTATATATTCATTGTTATCCATTTTTCCTCCTTTCCGTGACCAATCCCATTATACCTATTCTCTCGCCAATCCTATACAACCTTATGTCAATCCTAACTAATCTGACCATTCTGGACCCGATGGAATACTCCGTGTCCTCAACAGAGGCTCCCTTGTGTAGTTGTAACACCGAAGTCAAAATTTGTGCCACATTGATTGCAGTACCACCTCAGGCGTCAACAGGCAAGTATACCTTGCTAATATACTGTCATATTATTTATTTTTTGTATTATTTACTTTGTTTCATATTGTTAGTTTCCTTTGTTATAAATTGCGCGTCCAAGCCACACTTGGGTGCAAGCGACTCTATTAGTCATTACTTTACTATATGTATGTTAACTTAGTTTTAGCGGACTACCTTCTTGTTGGGGGATATTCTTATATCTTCTTTGGCTGTGACACTCACACTACACGGTTTGAGATTGTTTGCTAAGGGTACGACTTATTGACTAGCTATCTCTAAAGTCGTGTGACGGATAGATGATCGTAACTGCTATAACTAGAGTTTTAGAGACTCAAGCAGTTACAAAACTGGACGAGCCATGGACATGACTTGAACAGTGTAGGAAATATTGGGGGAGGACAGTCGCTAGTACGTATGGGAATCCAAACAGGTAAACCACAGTCTTCGGATGGAACTGTGGCGATATATTTGCAGATACCCTCTGACGTTTTTGACGTTACGGCCGGATACAGATGACTGGATGCCAGTTACGTACACATAGCCTAAAATTCCACCCATGCGCATGAAAGTTGTCCTCTAAATTGCACATTAGGCAGTTAGAATCTCCTTTGCATATTTATGTCTAGGATAGTCTTTTATATATTATTTTATTATTCTGACAGTTCATATTAGCTTGTTCTTCCTGTATCTTGCTACGTCCATCTGAGGACCTGGTTTTTTTCCAGGTGTGTGTTCATGTTTTCTGCAGGTATCCTAGCCAAGGCCATGGTCTTCTCCATTCCTTCGAAGACGATTGCGCTTGGTTCGTCTTGCCATTTTATGGATCAATTCTTGTATATTTCTTTCATTGTGATAGTTGGTAGTGGACTTTGTCTCCGCCCAACGATTGTATCATAAATATTCAAGTTAATTTTTATATTATTATTCTTTTCATTGTGGATGAGATTTAGTTTGTCTTGGATTACTACATTTTATAGCTTATGTTTTCATACGAGACCTACGTACTTCGTATGAATACAGCTGGCATGTCTACGTACTTGGTCCTACGTATTTTGGGACTGGGGCGTTACACCTTTCGATATACCGGGATTGATGCACTAATATTCTACTAGAACTTCATTCTATTTGCAAACCGAGACAAAGCTTTGTCTTTTCCAAGTCATTCATTTCAAATTCTTTTTTCAAACAGTTTGCATTTTTCTCTAATTCTGTAGGAGACCCAATAAGGTTTATATCATCCACATATACTGCTAGTATAGAAAATTCATTCTCAGATTTTTTAATGAAGACACATGGACAAATTTGACTATTTTTATATACTTCCTTAGTCAAATATATACTAAGACGATTATACCACATTCTTTCGGATTGTTTTAACCCATATAATGTTCGTCTAACTTTAATTGACTAAGTCAAATTTGCTTGAATAACATCTTTCCAGATTGGCCAATCTTTTCTTTTTTGATATTCATTTATATTATGTGATTCATTTTCACAATCATCATTGTCCTTTGATATTTCAGCTACTTCATAGCTAAATATGTCATCGATGACAAGTACTTTTCTATTCCACAATTCAGCTGAACATGTATGGAATATCGAGATCTCTTCATTTTCAGGTACCTATACCTCTCTAGAGGCATCAATAGGCGTTTCGGTGAATTTGAAAACGTGCACATCTTCATTATTTATTTTTGGAGCACCAGCCACCATCGAAATTTTATTAGGACAAGAATTTTCATTAACTCTCCTCTTTCTAGAAGCACTATTGTAACCACCTAATTTCGAATTTCTTTTTTTTAAATGTATAAAAATCTTTGATCAAATTATTGTGAATTACTTTAATTTATGGTTATTAATTATTAATTAATTAATTAGCTATATTCAGGATAAATTAATGATAATTTATTTTTAATTACTATTACTAAATAATTAGTTAAATGCTATTTCAGAAATTATTTATTTCTAATTAATGGTGGATTGCTGTTATCAAATGTTTAGTTGTTATTGGGCCTACCAAGCATGGACTTGGATTGCGGGCCTAGATGTTAGACTAAAAAAAATATCTAATAGGTTAGTTAGTAGTTATCTATTAGTTAATCCTAATTAGGATTTAGTAACTAAAGTTTGTTTAGTTATTAAATAGGGATTAGTTAGTGATTAGTTGGCAGCCTTACCATCTATCCCTAGATCTATTAGTTATTACAACCATGCCATTAGGCTTGGAGGGTACTCCATTCCAATGTTTTAAAAATCGAACCGATGATCGAACCGAATTTTTTTGGTATAGGTCGGACCGGGGTTCAACCGAGGTTCAACCGGGGTTCAATTGAAGTTCAATAGACTTGGTTTGGTTTGGTTCAAATAGGTAAAATATTCATATTTACTTCTTGGTTTAGTTTGGTTTGGTCATAAGTATGTTGGTTTGGATTAATTATACAACTATAAGGTCGACTAAAACCAAATCAAGAATCAAATTGTCCAAATTTCACATGATAATTTATTTTGATTTTAAAAAAACCAAAATTGGCCAGTTCAATTGTGAACTGGTTCGACCGGTTCACCGGTTGAACCCGATTTTGACAAAAAACTGATGGTTCTTTAAAAAATCTGGTTTTAGTCGAACCGGACCGATTTTTTGGCTTAAACCGGTTGGACTCGGTCCAACCGCCGGTCCGGTCCGATTTTTACAACATTGCTCCATTCTCCCGATTAAAATAATAGGACTCCTATTATTTTATTACAAACTACTCTCTCTCTCTCTCTCCTGACTCAAGCTCCACCAGCATAGCCCCTGCCGTCCGCCGTCGCACTCCGGCGATCTACCGCTGACCGCCTCTCTCAACCCTACTATCCAGCCATCCCGACGTCCCTCAATTCCTTTACCACAACCGCCTCCACAAGCCCACACTCACCATCAATCTCGACACCACCGTGAACCGCCGCCACCACCTCTAGCAGCCTACATCCGACCCAATACCACCAAAGCTCCACCACCCCTACACTGACCCGACTGTTGGTATTTTTGCCTTTGGACTGGGAAAGATAGTCCCACATCGGCCACACCAAATGATGAGTATCTCAATATAATGCATTGCTTGTGTTGAGTTGTGCACATGAGGTGTAGTGGGGCACATGTGTGTGCCATGTGGGAGTATTTTCCTAGAAGAAAAAAGGATTAATTCCAACAAGGATGCAAGTTGATTTTTTTTGTGCGGACTCGGACTCGGACACGGACTCCAGGATGTCTCGTGCATGCACGGGAGTGTTCGGGGGGGTAGGCGTGGACTGACACACTTCTATGCTGATTGTGGGATGATCAAAAATATTAAACTCTATTTTTGAGTATTAGTATTTTAGTTCCACATCGGATAGGAGAAGAGGTGAAGTCTCACTCCACTCTATAAATAGAGCCCTTGGCCTCCTTTGAAAGATGCACCAAGAAGAGAGTTAAGGGAGTCTGTAAAGTCCAGGAAGCCCGTTCAAGTCTCAAATTTTGACTTACGAGCGTTCCAGAAGTTCTTCGTGAACTTGCTGGTTCCTGAAAGCAGATCGTGGTGGGACGAACTTGCTTTGAGCAACGGTGATCTTAATCACCCCAGCAAGAACCTTTACTCTTCTTCTTTCTTCTTTCTTCTCCTTCATCTGAGTTGTAACTCAGTTCTATCCGTCTGCAACTGCGATTGCAAGGAAGAACGTGAGATTTATTTTCTGAACACAATTCTGTCCGTCAGTAACTGCGATTGCGAGGAAGAACATGAGATTTATTTTTCTGATTATTGTTGCTTTTGTAATCAGATTCATATTATAGTGTTCCTCTTAGATCTCAAGAATTATCAGAAGGTGAACGTATGTTGAACCTCTGATCTCGATATAGAGTCTACCATCTTTGGTCAAGCCCCGAGACTAACTTCGACCACCATTCATCTATGCCCCAAAGCTCAGCTCCGCCACCATCATTCGAACCCCACACTCGATCATCTTGACCACCACCAGTCACTGACCACCATGCCGTCTATACCTCCACCGCTACGGCTACCAAATTTTGACCAATCCAACCGCCACCACGAACCCAACCTCGACTAAGTCCCAGATCTGTCCCTATACTCTGGATCCAGCGTCTCATCCGCCTCGTCTAGAGTCCCGGTGGCCATAGCCGCAGCCACCGTAGCTTGCCGAGTCGACGACCTCGAAGATGACCCCAGGCTGTGCCAAGCACCAGATCTACCGATTCACCGTCGTGACCACATTAGCGCCGGTATCTCTACCATATCGACCGCGACCACCTCCGCGGCTCGGACTTGTCCTTAGAGCCGCCGACCTCGGCGAACCTCGTCGTGACCCTTGGTGAGCCTCTCTCGAACCTCCTCCCTCTCTCACTCACTCACTCATTCACTCTCGTTCTCTCTCTCTCTCTCTCTCTCTCTCTCTCTTTTCTCTGTCCCGATCTCTCATTTTCTTCTCTTCTTTTTTACTCTTTCTTCTCTCTCCTATTTACGAAGAGAAGGCTGTTGACCTTCTCTCTCCTTTAAGGATTAGGGTTTTAAACCCTAATTGAATGAACAATGGGCTTTAAGCTCACTTATCTGGTTTTAACTAATTAATTGTTAATTTGGGTTGGGCTGGACGACCAAGTAGTAGTTTATTTTTGTGTTTTGATTTTGTAAACTGGTTTATGGGCTGGGCCTTGAGCCCATTGATTTATTTATTTTTATTTGTTAATACATTATTATGGGAAGGCCTAGAGGTTGGTATAGGTTTCCATCTTATATGTAAATTTATATTTATATAACATTATTTTTATAATTTATATTATAGAATATACTCACAGTAAATTATTTCTAAAATACTTTCAAATATATTAATATATGTTGGACTTATCATTTAAAAAGGTATTTCTAAAATTTATTCTAGATATTTTATAGATAATTCTAATATTTTGATTAATAAGATTGTAAATAAATATTTTAACTTTTCCTAAATGCTACAAATATTTTCTAAGTGTGCATATATATATATATATATATATATATATATATATATATATATATATATATATATATATATATATATATATATATATATATATATATATATATAATTGAGAACTTTCCTCAATTATCATATTAATCTTGATCTAATTGTGCGTATCCTATTTTTTGTGACTTGACTCAATCTCTACGATTGACGACTTATGGATTATTCTGCATGGATCATTCTTGGGCTACTATTGGGCATTATGACCTTCAACGACTATATTTTGGATGATACGATCTTGGGGATTATTATCTTGGACTTTAGACTGTGATACTTTTTATGTCGCGCACGTCGACTTCAGATACCCAAGGCAAGTACTCATGATGTTCGCTTTCATTACCTGATAGTTACTCTATTTCATGCTTCTAGATGTACATTCCTAACTATTGACACGACTTTACACGAGTTTAGTATTATGGATTCTATATCATGATTCAGTATTTTCCATGCTTCCATGACTTCTATGCTTCCATGTTTACCTTGTTCACATTATAATTTAAATTCATGATTATTAGTCGGACGCAAAATATCTTAGTATATATGTGATCAAAACCCTGTATAATCTGTAATTATGTATTTTCGTGCCTGATAGCTAATCATACAATTACACGTATGATTGAGCCTGACCACGTAGATCCCTCAGCTGATCACATATAGAACGTAGTATTTTAAATACACTAAGTGTAATGATGACTTATGCACTCATATTGTTTACTTTACATGTTGATCTCTTTTCATGTTTAGTCTTACTTCTATCTCCATATTCGTCAGATCATGTTTACGGTTATTTCTGTTTTGCTTTCTACATCTATTACATGTCTTATAGTCTATCATATTGTGAGTAGTTGATCATGAATTGTACTTGCTCCAATCCTGACTGGATACATTGTTAATTTTAGGTTTTATTTAGACTTGTGATATAACCACCCAAGGATGCCAGAGATGCTGTAGCAGACTTACCACTGGAGGTTGTTTAGTTTAGATTATCTTTTACTTTCTGTCGTTTAGATTTATATTATCATAACATTTTCTGAGTTGTACTCATTCTGAGGATTACTATATTTGACTATGTGATTAAACTCTGTGGACTTTTCATTTCCATTTCATATCTACCTTTTAGAATCTGTGATTGAGTTAGAATTTGGATATCATTATTTTGCTGGATTTGGATTTACTAGAGGACTACACAGCTTACAGCCGCCGACTCTGCGATACAAGTTGGGCGTGCTTCTACGCATTCATGCCCGAACATCTGGGCACGGGTCGTGACAACTATCCTTGGAACCTATAGGCATACACACGCTTTTGACCTGTAGTAGATTCATTTGCCTCCTTGTTTAGATTTTGTCCAACGTGAACATTAATTCTGGCTGGCACATTTATAGCTGGCACATGGGATCTAGTTACCTTTCGTCATCATTAAATGCATCAGGTAATTGATTTGCAATTTCTTGCAAATGTATCATTCTCCTTGTCTCATAATCACATTGTGGAATTCATGGATCTTTATGAGATAGAGTAGGCATATTCCATATCAATTCATGCCGTTCATTAGCAATAGATTGTTCTATATGAACAATTTGTTGCTTACCTCCCCCTAACGGCGGAAAGACTCTCTCATCAAATTGGCAATCTTCAAATCTTGCAGTAAAGACATCACCAGTCATTGGTTCCAAATTCCTTATTAAGGAAGAAGATTCAAAACCAATGTAAATTCCCAAACGTCGTTGGAGACCCATCTTAGTTCTTTTGAGAGGTGGAATTGGGACATATATTGTACATCCAAACTTTTTCAAATATGAAATGTTGGGTTGTCTACCACTAACAAGTTGTATGGATAAAAAATATGGTAAGCAGTCGGTCTAAACTCAACTTGTAATATCCCAGTCCCAAAATACGTAGGACTAGGTACGCAGACATGCCAGCCGTATAATAAATATATGTAAGCTGTAAAATACAGTATAACCTGATGGAACTGGGGATTCCCAGGACCCTTCCTTTGGTGTGCGTATTGATCGATAGAAAGTTAAACAGATCAAATACGTGTTCTAACCCTTCATAGGCGGAAACTAGGGTTCACGAATTATACCTGCGGCGGAAAGGAGACAAGTAATTCTTGGCAATCTCGAGCGGACGACGCCAAGATCTTCTGCACGTATTCCTTCCTCGAGTTGGACGTCGTGTGGGCGACGATCTCCCAACCTTTTCTTCTCCTTGGCAGCACTCTCTTTCTCTCCTTACGTGAATCAAGAATTTAGAGAAAATTTTAGATTTTTAATCATTAATCTTCGCGGCCAGAGAATAGAGGATATATATAGGCTACGACAGGGACCATGAGGAGAAATTAGGGTTAGGCCTCCTAACGGATCTGGATATCCTGTGTTCAGCCCGAACACACAATCCAGGCCCATTAACAATAGCTCGGTCCACTAATGAGCTATTGTTGCACTACCTCCCTAATCCCAAATTATGTTTGTGGGCTCCTTTTATTATATGCTCGTTTGGCTCCCCATGTTAAGATATCGTATGTCCGTCGATCAAATTAAGTTACTGACAACTATATTGATTCGACATCTTTTATCCTTAAGTAGTACCGCTCAACTTTATTTGTCATGTCGGATATAATCCACCTGCAGGGTTTACATGACAATCCTTATGAGCTCCTTAAGAGGACATCATCAACCCGATGTATCGGGACATGGATTCCATTTATAATCAACAGCCCATCATACATACAATGTTATTACCCAATTCATAGAAGTTGTTGATCCATAATGAATCTCACTCTTTTATGAGTCAAAGTAATGTACATTGCATATACATGTCCGTTATTATATCCGGATTAAGAGTACAAGCATCCATAATAACATAGGTGTTTGTTCTCTTATGTAGTCAGTACAAAGAGAACAACCTCAAGTGGTCCTGTTCAATACACACAAAGTGTACTTGTGTAAACCTATAGTCAAGATAGACTAATACCAGATTACACTACAACCTTTCCAATAGATTGTCCAAGTCCATCTAGGTTGTGAACTATTTATATACTCCATAGGAAACTGATAATATGATCTTCTGTGTGACACCACACACCATATTATCTACAATATAGAATATCAGACATTTGCATTAACACTTGCAACAAATACAATATGCAAACATTTGCCTATATGATTCTCATTCAAAATTTAAGGAAATAAGGCTACTACAAAAGTGATGCTTTTAGTATATAACCCTAACAATCTCCCACTTATACTCAAAGCATTGCTTTTTCAGTATACTGTTACAAATCTCCCACTTATACTTAAAGCCATGCTGCTACACATCTGACTCCCATTCCCTCAACATGACTGTCAAAAGCCTTAGCTGGTAAGCTCTTTGTAAAGGGATCAGCTAGGTTGTCGGCTGATGCTATCTTGATCACAGCAACTTTTTCTTTCTTTACGAAATCTCGTATCAGGTGGTACACTTGCGCTCAATGTGTTTGCCTGTCTTATGGGCTCGTGGTTCCTTCGAGTTTGCAACTGCACCACTATTATCACAATAAAGTGTAATAGACTTAGGCAAACTAGGTACCACATCCAAATCCAATAGAAAGTTTCTGAGCCAAACCGCTTCTTTGGCTGCCTCAGAGGCTGCCACATACTCTACTTCCATGGTGGAATCAGCAATACATTTTTGCTTGATACTCCTCCACACAATGGCTCCACCTTCCAAAGTAAACACATAACCTGAGGTAGATTTCCTGGAATCCCTATCTGACTGAAAATCTGAGTCTGTATACCCCAAGGGAACTAAACTATCTGCCTGGTAAACTAGCATATACTCTTTAGTCATTTTCAGGTACTTCAAAATATGCTTTACGGCAGTCCAGTGCTCTTATCCTGGGTTAGACTGATATCTGCTGACCATGCCTACGGCAAAGCAGATGTCTGGTCTCGTACATAGTATTGCATACATTAAGCTTCCTACTGCTGAAGCATAAGGAACTGTCTTCATGTTCTCTATATCTTTAGGTGTCCTCGGACACTGCTCCTTTGATAGAGCAATTCCATGTCTAAAAGGTAAGAAACCTTTCTTAGAATTTTGCATACTAAAACGAGTTAGTACAGTATCGATATAGGAAGCTTGGGTTAAGCCCAACATCCTTTTCTTGCGATCTCGTAGAACTTTGATCCCAAGGATGTGACCTACTTCTCCCAAGTCCTTCATATCAAACTGTTTGGATAACCATACCCTTACATCAGATAATACCTTAACATTGTTTCCAATGAGCAAGATGTCATCCACATAAATTACTAGGAACACCACCACGTTTCCATCACACTTTCTGTATACACATGATTCATCCTGACATTGATCAAATCCATAAGATTTTATCACCTGATCAAAACAGATGTTCCAAGATCTGGAAGCTTGCTTAAGTCCATAAATGGACCTTTTGAGCTTACAAACAAGATGCTCCTGGCCCTTTTCAATGAACCCGTCTGGTTGCTTCATATAAATGTCTTCCTCAAGACTTCCATTAAGGAAAGCTGTCTTGACATCCATTTGCCAAATCTCATAATCGAGATGAGCTGCAATAGATAAAAGAATCCGAATAGACTTAAGCATGGCTGCAGGAGAAAATGTTTCCTCATAATCGATACCCTCTCTTTGAGTAAAACCTTTTGCTACAAGTCGAGCTTTAAAGGTTTCAACCTTACCGTCTGATCCACTTTTTCTCTTATAGACCCACTTGCATCCAATGGCTTTTACGCCAACGGGTGGTTCTACAAGCTCCCAGACCTGATTAGAATCCATAGATTCTATTTCAGATATCATTGCTTTTTGCCAAGACTCTGTATCTTTATCTTGGAGTGCTTCATTGTAGGTACATGGATCATAATCTTGTTCCTCAGGGACGAAGTCTGACGACTCTCCCAAGAACATATATCTATCAGGTTGTATCACAACCCTCCCACTACGACGAGGCACTATCGGTTATGGTGTAACATTTGTGACACGTTGTGCAGTTATTTGTGGTTCATCCTTTTGTACTGTTGGTACTGAAGTACTTGGTGTCTCACGTCTCAGTTCTTCTAGAACAACTCTACTTGTGGGTTTATGGTTCATCACATAGTCTTCCTCTAAGAATCGGGCATTGGTGCTAACAATGACCTTCTGATCCTTAGGACTATAAAATAAACCTTCTTTCGTTCCTTTTGGATAGCCTACAAACAAGCGTACTTCTGTACGAGATTCCAACTTATCTGCTTTCCCATTCAGCACATGTGCTGGACTACCCCAAATGCGAACATGTTTCAGACTAGGCTTACGCCCAATCCACAGCTCTGTGGGAGTAAGAGGTACTGACTTAGAAGGAACCAAGTTCAAAATATAAGCTGCAGTCTCTAAGGCATATCCCCAAAACGAATCTGGCAAATCCGAATAACTCATCATTGATCTAACCATCTCCATAAGAGTTCTATTCCTTCTTTCGGCTACACCATTCTGTTAGGGCATTCCAGGTGCAGTCAATTGGGATGCAATCCCAGCCTCTGATAAATAATCCCTAAACTCTCCAAAGAGGTACTCGCCACCACGATCTGATCGTAATGACTTGATACATTTTCCATGACGTTTCTCCGTTTCAGCCTTGTACTCTTTGAATTTCTCAAAGCACTCAGACTTACGGCGCATCAAATAAATGTATCCATACCTTGAATAATCGTCAATAAATGTGACAAAATATTCAAAGCCACCTCTAGCTTGGACAGTCATGGGTCCACACAAATCAGAATGAACCAATTCCAACACATCTTTGGCCCTATACCGCTTTGCCGTAAAAGGCCTTTTGGTCATTTTACCTTCCAAGCAGGATTCACAGACTGGTAGTGCCTCCACTTCCAATGAACTCAAAGGTCCATCTTCAACCAGTCTTTGAATCCTTCTTAGGTTAATATGCCCCAATCATAAGTGCCAAAGATATGTTTGGCTCATACAAGAAGGTTCTTTTCTCTTATTTAAGTTAGATGACATATTATTCATTTTCATAAGTTGCATTGTGGGCGAAATAGGATTAATGACATACAAATTATCAACCAATGCACCAGAACAGATAAAATGTTTATTCTTTCTAATAACAATATTGTCATTAAAATAAACTGAATATCCATCCTTAACTAACATAGAAACAGAAACTAAATTCCTTCTAAGTGAAGGTGCATAAGACAATCTCTCAATGTCAAAGACTTATTTCTACCAAAAGATAAAGTAACATCTCCTAATGCAACGACCGATACTTTTGTAGCATCACCCATAAACAAGCATATCTCTCCATCACTGATCCGTCTGGTTTCCTGGAACCCCTGCAATGTATTGCAGACATGATTAGTGGCTCCTGTATCTACACACCAGGTGCCGGTAGATAACACCGCTAAACATGTTTCAACTACTAGTAAATAAGATATACCTTTTTTGTTCCCTTGTTTGAGAAGTGGACAATCAGTCTTCCAATGTCCTGACCCTTTGCACTTGAAACATTTGCCTTTCGGCTTTTTTACCGCGCCTTGAGGTCCCATGCCCTTCTTTGCTAAGTTTGCCTGTTTCTGAATGTTATTCTTCTTCTTACCGCCTTTTGGCTTAGAAGTAGAAGCCTTTTCAGAAACAAAAACATGACCACTCTGCCTAAAGAGAGATTCAGCATCCTGTAGCTCTTTTGCAAGTTCTGCCAAACTATACAACCTTTTGTTCATGTTGTAATTAAGACATAAATTATCAAAACTTTTAGGCAGAGTCCCAAGAATGATATCGACCTGGGTTTCTCCATCGATTTCAGCTCCAAGGATCTCCATCTCATTCAGATGACCTATCATCTTGAGAACATGATCCCTTACTGGTGTGCCTTCAGCCATTTTTGTATTCATCAAACATTTCATAGCAAACTGCCTAGCTGCTCTACTCTGATGTCCGAAGAGTTCCTTGAGGTTATACATCATGTCATAAGCTGTGGCCATGGCCTGATGCTGATGTTGCAGTACATTTGACATAGGTGCCAGAATGTAATACCGTGCCATCTCATCTGCCTTTTTCTACTTCTTATAAGCCTTTTTGACCTCTTCATCAGAGTTAACATCAGGCTTAGGTGGGTATTCCTCAACAAGTACATATTTGTACTCCTCAACAGTCAGAACAATATCCAAATTACGTTTCCAATCAATATAATTAGGTCCAGTAAGTTTGTTTTCTTTAAGAATCACCATAAGTGGACTGAAAGAACCCATTTTTTTTGAAATCCTGAGAATCACATAAATAAAATTATGTAGGGCAAAATTTTTTTTTTTGAATTAACTAAATATTGATTCCCTCAAAATAATAATAAGAAATTCACCAACACCTTGAACACCATGAATTTAGCATACCACGATAGTGTGGACGTATACAAATTCAACTTTGTTCAAGTAGATTTTTCTTATTAATTTTACTATCATGTCAATATAACTTTATGACAAATAAAATTAATATGCTGGTCTTGCTCTGGTCATACAAATAATAGCAATGACTCCGATGGGGAGGATACCATTATTTGTATCTAAGTGTATACCATTACTTAATACTAAGTCCATTACCTTGTAATGAGTTCCTTCAGATGGAGAAGTGAACACATACTAGGTAACTTTCTACAATTATCCCTAAGGAAGTTTGTACTGGTGATCCATAATTATACTCATCCGATATGGAGGAAAGCACTAAAGCCAACACGCAAGTATAATTACATCACCTACAAACCAGTAATGGAGACCATAGGATTTATACTAAATAAAAATCCTCTCCCACTTAGTTATTTAACAATGAGGGTTTTTCTACTAGTTGATATTATGTCCATGTTGTCCATTATTAATGTAGGCTTGGTTTTTCAAAAAAAAAACAACCACACAATAATAAACATTCATAATTAGAAAAAGCAAAATGACAAAAATAAGAGAAAATATCCAACTATTATGGTCATCTTTGCTGCTCCGTCCTCAACTATCCGAATCCAAAATCAGGCGCTGCGCAGATCTATACGGGGTTCGACCTGCCCGGTCAGGTCGCGGGGTTCGGGGCAGCGCCCTAATTTTTTTTTTAAGGTTTTGGCTGTCGATTCCTTCATCGAAAATCATCTGTCGGCCTCTGGATTGCACAAAACCAGCATCTCGTCCGGCGTCAGAAATAGCCACCACCGTCATCACGATTGATCAAAAATAATTAAAATTACATCAATCCTATGCCTCCCGAAGGAGTTCACACATAATCTAGATTGAAAAATTAAATTAATAAGCACGATCAACCCTCATGATTTTAATTACATCCACAGCAACAACAACATCCACGACATGTCCGTGGTTTAAACAACACAATAAAAAACATGCATTGGACCATAATAGTTGGATCTAAGATGCCTGCAAAATCGAGTTAGAACAGATCTACATCTACCGACTATTACATAGCGCAAGTTTTATTGGACAACATGGACATATCAATCAATACGTAGATCCAAAGTGGCTCTGATACCAATTGATGGAACTGGGGATTCCCAGGACCCTTCCTTTGGTGTGCGTATTGATCGATAGAAAGTTAAACAGATCAAATACGTGTTCTAACCCTTCATAGGAGGAAACTAGGGTTCACGAATTATACCTGCGGCGGAAAGGAGACAAGTAATTCCTGGCAATGTCGAGCGGACGACCCCAAGATCTTTTGTACGTATTCCTTCCTCGAGTTGGACGTCGTGTGGGCGACGATCTCCCAACCTTTTCTTCTCCTTGGCAGCACTCTCTTTCTCTCCTTACGTGAATCACGAATTTAGAAAAAAAATTCAGATTTTTAATCATTAATCTTGGCGGCCAGAGAATAGAGGATATATAGGCTACGGCAGGGACCATGAGGAGAAATTAGGGTTAGGCCTCCTAACAGATCTGGATATCCCGTGTTCAGCCCGAACACACAATCCAGGCCCATTAACAATAGCTCGGTCCACTAATGAGCTATTGTTGCACTACCTCCCTAATCCCAAATTATGTTTGTGGGCTTTTTTTATTATATGCTCGTTTGGCTCCCCATGTTAAGATATCGTATGTCCGTCGATCAAATTAAGTTACTGACAACTATATTGATTCGACATCTTTTATCCTTAAGTAGTACCGCTCAACTTTATTTGTCATGTCGGATATAATCCACCTGCAGGGTTTACATGACAATCTTTATGAGCTCCTTAAGAGGACATCATCAACTCGATGTATCAGGACATGGATTCCATTTATAATCAACAGCCCATCATACATACAATGTTATTACCTAATTCATAGAGGTTGTTGATCCATAATGAATCTCACTCTTTTATGAGTCAAAGTAATGTACATTGCATATACATGTCCGTTATTATATCCGGATTAAGAGTACAAGCATCCATAACAACATAGGTGTTTGTTCTCTTATGTAGTCAGTACAAAGAGAACAACCTCAAGTGGTCCTATTCAATACACACAAAGTGTACTAGTGTAAACCTATAGTCAAGATAGACTAATACCAGATTACACTACAACCTTTTCAATAGATTGTCCAAGTCCATCTAGGTTGTGAACTATTTATATACTCCATAGGAAACTGATAATATGATCTTCTGTGTGACACCACACACCATATTATCTACAATATAGAATATCAGACATTTGCATTAACACTTGCAACAAATACAATATGCAAATATTTGCCTATATGATTCTCATTCAAAATTTAAAAAAATATGGTAAGCAGTCGGTCTAAACTCAACTTGTAACACCCCAGTCCCAAAATACGTAGGACTAGGTACGCAGACATGCCAGCCGTATAATAAATATATGTAAGCTGTAAAATACAGTATAACCATGACAACTAATCTTATCCATAAAATAAAGAAGAAAGATATTATAAATCACCTTATGAATTGTTATTATACAAGTCATTGGACTGAGACAAATCCACTACCAACTATTTTAAAGAGAAATAATACAAGGAAAGAATTTATAAAAATTAGCAAGACGACCTAAGAGCAATCATCTTCAAAGAAAATGGAGAAGATAACGGCCTTGGCTATAATACCTACAAAAAGTCAAAAACACACACACACACACATGGAGAAATCACCAGATCCTTACAGAAGCTAAAAATCAAGGGGCGCTACTCATTAAAGGGCGTTATCATCAAGTGGCACCAGATCATTAGGTTGTGCCAGTCTCAGGTTGCGCTAAAGCCAGGGTGCGCAGCGCTACGTAGCATGCCTCCTCGAGAAGCTGTAACGGCTGTCATCATTACTAACAACTGACAACACAAAAATTGAAAAAAATTTATTCGAATCCTGCACAACGTGGCGCTCAAGAAGATTTTGTCAACATGTAATTAATGTTGACAGTTGGCCCGCACAAGTCATCAGGTGGCACGAGAATTAATCAATACAGCATAGAAGATCCAGCAGTTGAAGTAACTACTCGCGCAACTGTCCACTACACTCCCCACAACCACGTGCATCTCACTCAAACGATGCCATGCGTCCCCAGCAGTTGAAGTAACTGCTCGCACAACTGGACAAGAAGCGCACAACATGAAGTGCGTCCCACTCAGAATAACTACTTAATAGTTATTTCAAGAACTCTATAAATAGAGTTTCAAATCAGTCCCAAAGGATCAATAATGATCAGAATCTCCTGACAAAGTGCTGTAGCATTCTCCAGAGGCTTGTGTCTTCGATATCACATCATCCAAGAGATAAAGTGATCGTCTTCTGATCAGATTCCTACAGTTGTACTTTCCCAAAAATTAATTGTACTATTGTACTATTTTCTTAGTTTATAATCAAACTTTAATTTTTGCAAACAAAATGACGAATCTACTGGGGACGACTATCTCCTCCGACGAGAAAGTGACAACTCAATATGATACTGCGTCGATCGGCAAGACGCATAAGACTTTGGTCGTTCAAGTCGACCAAATCGCCTACGAAGCAATGATCAGTGCTGGGGGTACTAGACGTACCTCAGTTGCTGCCAAGAGCAAGATGCGCACTTTATGGACTCCTAAGTCCTCTGCAGTACCAACCACTGCTTCTGTGCAACCTGCAGCTACTGCCTCTCTGCAATCACTGCTTCTGCGCAACTTACACCTACTGTCTCTTTAGCTCTGAACAAAGAGAAATGCCTTTTGGCTACTCTCTCCTTTTCTCCAGTTCTGAACTCTGAGAAGAACCTATCTAGCGGGAGTGCTAGACAGAACAAAGAAAAGTACCCTTTTGGCCTTTCCTCAACTTGCGTAACCTGTGCCTATGGCCTCTCAGCCACAAAACAAAGGGAAACGCTCTTTAGCTACTCCCTTTCTTTCCCCAAATATGAACTTGGCAAAGAATACATCTATTCCTACCTTGTCACAGAATCAAGGAAAGAGCACTTTGGCCTTTCCTCATTCTTCCCTGGTTCTTGACTCGACGAAAAAAAAATCTGGTTGCGCCCTTGCGCCAATCAGTACAAAAGCTCTTTTGGACAGAAACCTTACTCTTCTTGACAGAGATAATCAAATCTCTGCTAAGAACGTGAGTTCTGTCTAAACTGAACTTTCTGCTACCCAGTTGCGCCAGGCCAAGCGCACAGAAACAGGTTGTGCAGTACAAAAGGGATTCTGCCTACTCCCAAGAATGCAACTCAGGATCTTCCAAACCTGGGCATCTTAAGATCCAAGTGAGGCAAACTGCTAGTATCTCAGATAGATATACAAGTGTCACACCTTTCTGGCCTGGGCACCTATCTCAACAGGCGCCAGCTAGTATCAACATCAGCAAGACGTAAGCAACCTGCGCCAGTGGCTAACTTGCGCCAGAGACAGACTTCTGAAGTTAAGAACCCTCTTACATATGCTAATCAACTTAGAACTTCCTTGTACACCTCGGGAATATGACATCTCGAGAATCGGAATCTTGTTCCTAACATCATTAAAGAATGTGTTCCTCCGACTTCTTCTCGTCCTGTTGTTGTAACTGATATCCGTAAATTTCTTGAATAGAAGCAGAAGATCACAAATCCATCTCGTCCACTGTAATACAGCCACAAGAACACCACTATAATCATCACCATGAGGTGGTTAACAAAAGCTGTTGTCAGTCAGCTAAACGGTCTATCTTCGACCGTCTGAACTATGCTTAGATTCCTCAACCAATGATAGTAGATGAAGATGAATTATTGTACTCTTCTGTCAATATGATGTCTCGAAGCACTGGGGGTAGAAAGCGTCCAAGATACAATACATCTTACAATCCCAATCAACAGTACTTAGATCGGATTCGTGAGTCCGACGAAGGAGTATATCGACACACCAGATCAAGAAACTAAGAAACAATCGGTTAAAGGAATATTCCTTCTGACCAAGAAATAATCGGTCAAAGGAATCTTCCTTCTGACCAAGAAACAATCGATCAAAGATATCTTCCTGATTCCAGCCAAGATACCTTCAACCAAATGAATCTCCCCATCACTCATCCTGGGGGTAGTTCCTTGTAAGACTTTGATATCGATAGTGAAAGTTCTGAACGGACCATCTTTTCTACTAGCTCGTCTTTGATAGCTAGAGAAGTGATTGCTTATATCGTCACAGAAGATCAAGATGGTTCAAGTTCTAACAGTCAAGAGCAGAGAATTGCTGCTTTGGAGGCTAGTTTGAAGAGCATGGCTAAGATGATGACAGGCATGTATGTTGTGATTATGGCACAATATACGGTTCTACCGGTTGCAAATCTGATCTGAACCAAGAACCTGTAACAATATCTGCTTTCGTCAATATTGGTCTGGGGGTACAGTCTTCTCACATCATTTCCATACTAGTGCAGGCTATTCCTAGTCAATTTGGTGCTGGAGGTGGTACTTATCATGTAGTACCTCCTCCCAATACATCAAATCAGTCTACTACTCCACAATCATCAGGAGATACTAATAAGGCCGTAAAACTTTTGCATACTCAATTTGAAGCCTTCAAGCAGAAAGATGGCCTACAGAAGCTTAGGATCAAGCAGCCTTATCCTACCGAGTGGAAGGAAGTTCAATTTCCTCCCAAATACAAACCCCCTACTATTATGCTGTTTAATGGAAGCACATCCCCAAGTCAGTACCTCAATCACTTTGAGGTAATAACTGATCAACTACAGCCAGACGATGCTCTACTCACTAGGGTGTTCGTTGGATGCTTAGCAGGTGCAGCTTACGACTGGTACCGCAGTTTGTCAGATGGTTGTATAACCTTCTTCTCTATATTCAAACAAATGTTTCTAGAACAATTTTATGAGGAAACAAATGACATGACCATGTCTGGCCTCATCAAAATTAAATAGCGACATAATGAAACGATCGAACGTTTCATTGAACGATTCTGCCGTGAGGCACTCAAAATGCCTCTCGGAACTCCAGATGCTTCGACTATAGACACTTGCAAATCAAACTTGTTGCCTATAATCAGCATGTGGACTGGATTGACACAGTTCCAGGATTGGCCTTCATTCATAGTGAATGCTAAAGCAGCAGAAGAAAGTGCCGATAAGTTCAAACAATTAGGCATTTAGATGCCTAATCTTGACAAAGATGAACATGCTGCATCAAATAGCGATAGCCTTCAGAACAACCGCAAGGGCAAGGAGACTTTAGCTATCAATGTTAAAGGCAAAGAAGTTCTAGCCATCAATATAGGTCAATCAACACCTACTTCAACGGTACCACCACAGAGAGCACCACGTCCGAAAGAAGAATACTTTTTTTATGAAGATGATATCATGAGTATCTTCGATTGCTTGATCAAGAGCAATAAACTTCAGCTACCAGATGCAAAACGGCCAGAGAAAGTAGGTAAAATTGACCATCCTAAATATTGTGTTTACCACAAGTTTATCGGACATTCGAATCGAACATGTTATGTGCTCAAAGGCAAGATCCAGGAGATGGTCAATTCTGGTGCAATCACTCTCCAACAGGACAAAAAGACTGTAACGGCTAACGTCGTCTCTCTACAGTTTGGCAATTTTCCTGTTCAACTTGTGTAGGATGGCGTCGTCCCCATCCCGAGAACCACTTTAGAGATTGTTAATCTTCTACCTGCACAAAATGATGGTCTTGTTCCCTTATCTACTGATAAGGAGGAAACCATGTGGATCCATCCGAATTTAGTGGCTGATTTTGAAGCACCTTCTTCATCCATAAAGTCCAAAAAGGCGACCAAATACAAGTCAAGTCATATGACTTCGTTTGGTGAACATTGTCTTCCACCTTTAACTGCTACCTTTATCTCGGTGGCAGATTCTTCTTTCTCTGAAACAACACTGCCAAAGCCAGAGGCCAAATATAAACCAGCTTTCCATCTGTATAGTCCACAATCTCATAAACTAATGACAAAGATAGGATATGATCTACAGAATGCCCCCGGCTTGAATCATGAAAAAAGATCTCCAATACCTCTTTCTCTATGCCTTCCACACAATCAATCTCGTATTGGCTTGGGTTTTTGGATGAACTCTTCATCCCGTCAAAAGAAACATCCTAAAAATAAATGCCGTATGAAGAATTGTAAAACGGTGTCCTTCGAACCAATATCTGAAGAAGAAGTCTTAACTGGTACCAGATCTGGAAGACTTTACTTACAAGATTACTCAGAAGGTCAAGGGAACCCGACTCCAGCTCTGGAGGCTATCCCAGCATCTTCTTCTCCTGCTGTAAATATTCCATCTGCCTCATCACCTTCAGTAGAACCGACTCCTTCCAAACCAACGGCGGCAGACAAGGGAAAACAGCCATTCTGTTTCGATAAAGTATTGAAGGAGACCCCACCTTTGGGACTCGAGAAGCCGTATAACTTTGATATACTGGCTCAACTGGCTAATACCCTGGCAAGGTTATCAATCTTTGAGCTCCTGCGTCTCTCAAAGAAAACTCGAGAAACATTGTGTGAAGTTTTGATGCAAGCTGATACTTGTCTGACACTCCTCAAGAAGCCAGAGGAGGAACCTATAACCTACTTTCATTGTCATAGTATGATGGAGCTGATGCCCAACATCACCTTTACACAAGATGATATGCTGCTAGAAGATAATTGTCATGACCGACCCCTCTACTTCACGGGATATGTCGATACCATGAAAGTTGATCGCATCTTGATCGACCCTGGGTCTGCACTTAGCATCATGTCAAAAACTCGACTGAATGCATTAAAGATCCATGTGCATAATCTTTCTACAACTATCACAACGATCATGGGATTTAATTCTGGAAGAAGTGAACCCTGGAGAAGATTCTCCTGAAAGTTCAAATTGGCAATCTTCGTACAAAGGTTACCTTCTACGTCATCGATAATCATGGCTCCTATAATGCTTTACTGGGAAGACCATTCCTGCATGAACATAACATTGTACCATCCACTCTCTACCAATGCTTCAAATATGTGGACATCAATGGAGAAGTCCAGAAGGAAGTAGCTGATCTAAATTCTTTCAGAGGCATCGAAGCATATTGTACTGATTCTCGGATGTACAAAGAAGAGTTCATGAAGGTTGTACTGGCGATGGATAGTGAAAAAGATCATAGAGACACCTCAGATGATGTTCTCGTAATCCCAGTCAAAGGACGTACTACTTGTCCACCTTCTTCTCAGACGTTGACTATCCATCTTTCTTCTCATAACAAGCAACCTTCTGCTGGAAAGATGGAACAAAGGGAGCTCACGTCTTCTGAGCCACCTGTTATCGACCTCCGTCGTAACAAGCCTTCTCCTTATTCTTCTCCTCCTCTGTTTATGAATCTGACTAAGCCTTCTGCTAAGGCCATGAATCATGTTGTAAATTATGATGTACAAATTAATAAAATAGCATCTCCTTTGCAGTATACTGATGTATTTTATTATACTCGATGTTATTTGGAAATACTAGATAACTTTGAACCACTTATAATAGGAGCAGTTTAACTTCACCAAAATGAAGTAGTGCTTGAATCGGTATTAGATTCCTTCTTTTTGGTTCCTTCCAGGAAAAAAGATAAACTTCCAATACTTTTTAGTAAAGGAACAAAACAGAAAACTACTCTCAATAGCGAAGACGAAAATGACGACAATGGGAGACTCCAACTTCGTCGTCATAGCCAACAATCAAAAGATATCATTCAAAAGATGGGCTATAATTTTAAACTGGTCTCAATGGCGGTAAAGGAAAGCAAACTTCCATTTGTATTTCCGCTCCAAAAGAAAAATCATTGCAATACTACAGCAAAATAAAGCGTGGATTAGGCCATAACTCGCCAATTCCAACCCCAAAAACTTCTAAATCTGACAAAAAAGAGCGATCTAATTCTTCTGATTCTGTTTCATGGGATTATGACACCAGAGTCGGGCACGTCCATCGAGTGACACTATCTTTTAATATGGTGTCTATCGAATTCTCAGAGGATGATGAGGATGACGTAGTTGAAGCTCCTGAAGTAGATCCTTGGGCACAAAAGATGGACACTCAGTAGAAACTTTATTTCGAACAACGAGAACCATCTACTGAAGATCAATTAATTCAGGTCGATGTTGGAGAAGAGGGCTCGCTAAGACCTATCTTCATCAGCAAAAGCCTCCGAGAAGCAGACAAAAAAGAATTAATTTAGCTTATTCGAAAATACATTAGCATCTTCGCCTGGAGTTATGAGGATATGCTAGGACTGGATCCTTAGATTCTACCCACAGGCTTAACATCTTGCCCAATGCAAGGCCGGTCAAATAACAACAACGTCAATTCTGACCTGACATGATGGAAGACATAGAAACTGAAGTCAAGAAGCTTATTTCTTATGGTTTTGTCAAAGAAGAATAACATCCTGACTGAGTTGCCAATGTTGTCCCAGTTATGAAGAAAATAGAAAAAGTCAGAGTCTGTATTGACTTTAAAGATCTCAATGATGCTTGTACCAAGGATGAGTTTTCTCTTCCGATCACTGATATCATGATCCACAATACTTGTGGATTCGAACGAATGTCTTTTGTAGATAGATTCTCATGATACAATCAAATCAAGATGCATCTAGAGGATAAGAAACATACATCTTTTTGTACTCCTCTCGGAGTCTACTGTTACACTATCATGCCGTTCGGTCTTAAGAATGCTGGAGCCACCTATCAGCGGGCTATGAGTACCATCTTCTGTAATCATTTGCGGAAGGATATTGAATGCTAAGTCGATGATATTACTGCCAAACGTCATCTAAAGGAAGACCGCATCCAAGACTTGAGAACTATCTTCGATCTAATACGCTAGTATCAACTCAAGATGAATCCCACCAAGTCATTTCTGGAAGTCTCTAGTGGCAAATTTCTCAGATTCGTCATTACCTCTAAAGGTATACACGTTGATCCCGACAAGATCAAAGCCATTCAAGAGATGCGTCCTCCACGTAACCTAAAAGAGCTATGAGAATTCCAGGGTCGACTTGCTTACTTCAGGAGATTCATTTCGAATCTGTCTGGATGTTGCAGACCATTCACTCAATTGATGAAGAAAGGTGTGTCTTTCGTTTGGACTGAAGAATACCAGCAAGCATTTGAAGACATAAGGCGATACTTGATGAACCTACCAGTCTTAATACCTCCAATCTCAGGAATACCCTTCCTAATGTATGTTCGAGCGATGGATCATTCGTTAGGTGCATTACTAGCTCAGAAGAACAAAGAAGGTCATGAGCAAGCTATCTATTATCTCAGCCATACAATGATCGGGGTTGAACATCGATATAGTCCAGTAGGAAAAGAATGTCTAGCTTTGATGTTTGATGTTCAAAAGATGAGACATTCATCACCGGCCAAACTATTCATGTTGTTTTCATAGTTAATCCTCTCCGGGTCTTGATGAAGAAGCCCAGTACACTCAATTCAAGGCTTGCTATATGGGCCATATTATTAGCATAATATGATATATTTTATGTTCCTCAAAAGTCTGTTAAGGGTCAAGCCCTTGCTGACTTCCTAACGGCTTATCTAATTCCCGAAATGTCTAAACTCGATGACGAGATTCCCGACGAAACGTTGGAATCTAACATGATTTCAGAAGAAATTCTTGCCTGGCGTCTATTCTTTGATGGTGCATTCAGAATCGGACCAAAAGGAGCCATTATCACAGGAGTTGGAATTGTTCTCGTATCACCAGAATGATTAGCTATTCAATGAACTTATTCCTTAGATGAATCATGCTCCAACAATGTGGCCGAATATAATGCCCTGCTCATTGGTCTTCAATTAGCTAAAGAATTGGATATTGAATATCTCGAAGTATATGGAGACTCTAAACTGATTGTCAATCAGGTCAGAGGAATATATGAGGTTCGACATCAATATCTTGTCCCATATCATGAGACAGCAGTCAGAATGGCTTCGTCATTCAAAGGATTTTTCATTAAACATGTACATCGAGCATGCAATACCGAAGCTGATGCATTGGCAAATCTTGTAATAGTATTGATAATTCTAGTCAGAAGACAACAATGATTGTTATTACTAATAGAGAGTTATTTTGCATCGAGAATAATTCAAACATTGAGTTCAACAATTCAACTGAAATCAACGTCATCAGCGAAGACTGGAGAGTTCCTTTCATTGACTTCGTAGTACATGACATCTTATACGAAGATCCTAAAGAAGCTACAACCATTCGTCAGCGATCACTCCGATTCTATTATAATCATACCACCAAGATCCTTTATCGACGAACATTTGACGGTCTACTCCTAAGGTATGGGAGATGAAGCAAAATAAATACTACGGGAGGCTCACGTTGGTGTTTGTGGTGCACATCAGCCAGGTCCTAAACTGTAGGATCATATTCGGCGTATGGGTTACTACTGGCCCACTATGGTATCAGATGCCATCGAGTATGCAAGGAAGTGCCGAGCTTGTCAAATCCATGCAGACTTCATCCACCAACCATTAGAATTTCTTCATTCGACTGCCATATCATAGCCCTTTGAAGCTTGGGGCATGGATGTTATTGGTCCTATCAATCTACCGTCGTCTAGAGGATATCGGTTTATACTGGCTATAACCGATTACTTTTCAAAGTGGGCGGAAGCTATACCTTTATCCGAAGTTAAGACCAGCAATGTCATCAACTTCGTCAAACATAGTGTGATATACAAATTTGGTGTTCTTTGACAAATCATTCATGATAATGGACCACAATTCATCAGTCAGAAGTTTGCTTGGTTCTGTGATGACAACGGAATCGACAATGTCGCTTCCACTGCCTATAATCTTGCAGCTAATGGTTTAGCTGAAGCATTCAACAAGACTATCATTAAACTCCTCAAAAAGTTTGTTTCTACCAACAAACACAATTGGAGTGAAAAGCTTAGAGAATGTCTATGGGCTTATCGCACTATTGTACAAAATCCTACTGGTTGTACACCTTTCTTTTTGGTGTTTGGGTATGAAGTTGTTCTACCATTAGAAAGTCAAATTCCCCCCCCCCCCCCGAGGATTAAAATTGCCAATGAACTCACAACAAAAAATAATGATCGTCTTCGACTTCAAGAACTGGAAGCGCTTGACGAGAAAAGGCTACTAGCTCAACAACATGTTGAGCTATACCAGGCCCGCATCTCAAAAGATTTCAATCATAAAGTCAAACTATGAGCGTGAAAGGCAAACTAGTTCTTACTGTCAGACGTCCTATGAATATGACACATAGGAGCCAAGGCAAGTTTGAAGCGAAGTGGAAAAGTCCATATGTTGTAAGCAAGATTTTCTTGAACGGAGCTTATCAACTAACCGGAATGGATGGCCGAGTCGCTAGGATGCCTATTAATGGCAAATTCCTAAAGAAATACTATGTTTGAAGGATGTATAAGATATCTTCTGAATGTTGTATATAAAAAAAGGAAGAGAAAGCATTGAGTTATTGTCCCTTATTCACTCTTCTGATAAACTTTATCTTCAGTGAAATATATCCACATCGTATCACTTGATCATAAACCCTATCTTTGAAATCCTAGCTGATTCGAAGATAATCAGAATAAATATTTGAATTCACGTTCACATTACCTCTGAATTTTGTTATCCATGTCAGCGACCTATCACGTCCACATTACCTCTGATAAGGTCGTCTATTGAAATGACAATATTTTAGGCATTATATTCCGTCACGTCCATATTACCTCTGTACAGATATAATAAATATTATTATTTTCTAAGGAGATATATCACGTGCGACACCTCTAAACTTATTTTCTGCCTTTGATCTATTACTTATGTCCATCACAGGCATACAACAAATAATGGAACCATAAAAAGATCATTAATTTTATTGATGATTCAAAATGTCAAGATTACATCATAAAAAAAGAGATAACAAAAACTTTATTGGGGAGGTCGAGTCCTGAGCTCCATGATCAATCTCTTCAAGTTCTCAGCTCTTTCTACCCTGAAATTGAGCATCTATTGTCTAGCTTGAGCTCTTCCAAACTCCGGATCAAAGGATATCAGTGAGGCGGCTTGGCGCTCTAATTCAACATGCTCGGTTTGGACAAATTCATCTTTTTGTCGCTTCAGTTCATCTAGTTGGCTCTCAGCAATTTGATACAACTCTAGCGCTTCCTCTTCACGTCATCGAGCTGCTTTAAGTATTTCTTGGAGCCGGGCCTGTCATGTCCAGAGTCGAAAAAACCGTTCGTCCCCAGGGTTATTATGTCGAATCTATCATCCTCGCTAAGGCGTGATGTCGTACGAGTCTGAAATTACACTCATACAAGGCAAGAACATTATGTTGATTATTATATTGAAAGACCAAGTTGAAACTTCACAAATTATATCAAAATATAAGATGTAATTTAGGAAGATAGAAATAGGCTTTTCATTCATAGCTTGCAATAAAGTGCAAGTTGTAATTACATTCGATGCCGTTGCGGTTACATTGATTGAAACAAAAGAAATATACTTGACAAGCTGCCAGAACTAACACTTGTCGTTCCATACATTCGCCCATTTATACATAAGTCTTTGATTGAATTGTCTTCAAAATACTTCAGAATAGGAAGAGCTTCAAAATGCCTTCCCGCACTTCAGCTTCAGTTTAGGGCTTCCACAGCACCTGGGGAGTTGGGGCGGGGTTAGCAAAACACAATTGCTAAGTGGACAAAATAAACCCACTCGTCTAAACCGACTATGATTGTTAAGGAAGTCATGCTATAGAGTTTTCTTTCTATTTAGAACTAAATGAATTCAGTTCATGTCGATAGCCATCTTTGAAGTAGTAAAGCATACAATGAATCATAGTGATTTATCACAATTCTTACCACGGCCGTGCTCGTCCCTGCATAAAATACAGATAATATTTACTATCTGCATAAGACAATAGGAGCGCATGCTCTATCTTATATGCGGTCATTGGTGTTACCACCACTTGGGACTATCTCAACGGCATTTCGGCCCGTTCAGTCTAGGTTGTAAGCCTAACTGACGGTCCCGCAATGCATCAGTGCCGAAGCACGATTATTCATTCCCCTAGGTCAATTCGATACCAATGCCCCAAATATCGATTCAAGGAAAATCAAACTTGTGCACAAGCTGTCGATGACTATGCCAATGCGTGAACAGTTTAATATATATAAACAGATTTGTATAGCGCGGACAATATTGAACGACATTATCATTTCTCCTAACTCATACAACAATTCATCCCCAAAGCCGTACTTCTGATTTAGCGTCCCGTAGGCACCAAATTGCCCAAGGCATCATCAGCCATGATCGACGTTTCACACTATTTTTCAGTACGTGAAATAGTCTATCTTTTTACTAGAACCTTAATTTTTTTCGTTTTGGTACGAAAGATATATTTTCAAAGTAGATTACTCTAAATCGATACATTTTTCCCGAGTTCTTGATCTTAGTGGATTGACATGCATTTAACTTGGCATAGTCGATTTGAATAAGTTCGAGGCAAAGGAATTTCGTTTGTGGGACAGAGTAGAAAAGAAGGGGCCGAATCACCCACCAAGTACTTTGATCGTGCCGATCGTCGAAACACATCGCAATGTTCAAGCTTTAGTTACGCGAGCTCCTGCAATGGCACCAACACTTAGTTAGAATTCCTTCTATATTCCTTCGCTTCAAAATTCATAGACTGTATTCAAAAAACGACACAAAAGTACTTTCATCAAAACCAAGCGGCAAAACCTCCAAGAAAATAATACAACAGTCCGGTCCCATCGAAGGGACTTTTATATAGAGCTCACTCGCTGAGACATAGCCCGCTGCATCAAGGACTTATTCCAACAGAAGTTGTTCCATTAGTTGGATCGATTCTCGTAACATTCGTCCAAATCGATTTGATCGATGCCACAAGGTGTTATCGTTTACAAAGCTCAGCGATCGATTTAGATGGCCATCTAAGTTCCCGTTCGATCTGACTCGGTACAAGCATATTATGAAGTTTGTCGCCTATCGAAAGAGGGAAACTATATAATATACCACTAAGAAAAAGTTTTGTCCCGAAACTTAATAACAAGGATCTGATCTTAAATTAGACAAACAACGAAGGGTACTTCTCCTTCATCTCTGCCTCTATTTTCCACATCAACTCTTCAACTGAATGGTTCTGCCAAAGTACGCGGACCAAGGATATCGATTGATTTCGTAATACCTTCTTCTTATGGTCCAAAATTTGAATAGTCTCCTCCGAGTATGACAAGTCAGTACGTAGCTCCAACTGATCTAAGCTAGCTACGTGACTTGGATCGTGCATTTATTATCAAAGTTGTGAAACATGGAAAATATCCTGTACATCAGCCAGGGCAGGAGGTAGTGCGATCCGATAAGCAACTGTTGCAACTCGCTCGATGATCTCGAAGGGGCCTACAAATCTCGGGCTCAATTTGCCTTTAACGCCGAACCGCATCACGCCACGCATGGGCGTTGCTTTCAAAAATACATGGTCCCCGACCAAAAATTCTAGTGATCGTCGACGAAGATCTGTGTAGCTCTTTTGTCGACTTTGTGCGATAAGCAGTCTATTTCGGATCAAGCAGACCTTTTCGACGGCCTGCTCTACCAGTTCCTGTCCGAGCACTTGTCGCTCTCCGACTTTTTCCCAGCATATTGGAGAACGACACTTCCTTCCGTAGAGTGCTTCATATGGACCATCTGAATGCTCGGCTGATAACTGTTGTTATATGTAAACTCCGCAAGCGGCAAATGCGTATCCCAACTAGTCTTTAGATCGATCGCACACAGACGCAACATATCTTCTAAGATTTGATTTACCCTCTCCGTCTGACCGTCTGTCTGGGGGTGGTACACAGAACTAAAATTTAGTTTATTCCCTATCGCCGCTTGTAGGCTCGTCTAGAAACATGATAGGAATCGTCAGTCTTTGTCTGAAATTATTGTGGCTGGTACCCCGTGCAGTCAAAAAATCTCGTCGATATAAATTTGTGCTAACTGATCGATGCTCCATCCTACTTTATTTGCGATGAAGTGAGCCGACTTGGTTAATCTATCAACAATGACCTAAATTCCATCATTGTCCCGCGGCGTCTTTAAAAATCCTACAATAAAATCCATCAAGATGTTGTCCCACTTCTATTCGGGAATGGCGATGTTCTACAGCTCTTCGCCTGGCCTTTAGTGTTCTGCCTTCACTTAATGACACGCCATCACTACGACACGAAAGTAGTCACGTCTTTCTTTATGCTGTGCCACCAAAAGATTGTGTGCAGGTCCTTATACATCTTGGTGCTTTTAGGATGTAGCGAGTACTTCGTATAATGTGCCTACGTCAGAATTTCTTTTCTGAGTTTGGCAGTTTTAGGAATACAGAGCCTTCCTTTTAGTCGCATTGTCCCGTCTCCATCTTTCGCAAACTCACTCACCCTTCCTGTTGAAATCAGCTCATACATCTTCTTCAGGAATGAGTCGTCTTTCTATGCAGTCTTTGTTTTGCTAAGCATACACGACCCTAGCTTCAACTGAGCTAGGTGCAGGCGTCGATACTCAATTTCGAGTTCGATACCCATCACTTCAAGGTCTCGCCGTATCTCATTATTTGTGGCCAGTGATCCCGTAATCATTCTGCTCAGCGCGTAGGCTACAACGTTTCTCTTGCCCGACGTATACTCGATCGTTATCTTGTAATCTTTTATGAGTTCGAGCTAACGTCGCTGCCGTAAGTTGAGTTCTCGTTGCGTAAACAAGTATTTCAGGATTTTATGATCTGTGTAGATTCTGCAAGCCACACCATAGAGGTAGTGCCACAAGAGTTTCAATGCAAACACGATCGCCGCCAATTCTAGGTTATGCTTCGGATAGTTTTTTTCGTGCTGCTTCAACTGCCGTAAAGCGTAGGAGATGACTTTATTTCTCTGCATGAATACACACCCGAGGCCAGTTCCCGATGCGTCACTGAATATCTGAAAGCCTTCTGGACCATCTAGAAGTGCAAGGATTGGAGGTGAGACGAGTCGTTGCTTCAACTCTTGAAAGCTAGATTCACAGTCGTCACTCCATTCAAATACTACTCCCTTCTAGGTAAGGCGAGTCAGAGGCGAAGCTACTTTTGAAAAGCTCTGTATGAATCTTCGGTAGTAGCCTGCTAAGCCCAGGAAACTCTGAACGTCACTAGCCGAGGTAGGTTGTTTCCAATCTAGACACTACTCATCCATAACTCGTATTTACTCCGCTTGGCATATAATTTGTTTTTATACAGAGTCTGCAATACCATCTTCAAGTGTTCTGCATGCTCTTCTCAATTCTTTGAGTAGATAAGGATATCGTCGATGAACACTGTTTGCCATTAAAATCTTTTGATTGTAAATTTCAATACAAACAGAACAGTGTTACAATATAGGACTTAGACGTAGTCCTAGGAGTACACTTTTGTTTATCTGGGTCCCTTGTGCCGATGGAGCGAGTGGTAATGCGTTGACTCCGTTGACGATCTAACGACAGTTATCGGTTCTCTGAAGGTTTGGATTGCTCTGGGTACCGGAGCTTGCTGAGAGGAGAAAGACGTTGAGTGTCTGTATCTGCCTCTCTGGTTGTGCGATGTCTCTGTCTGTCTATAAATGTTCGTCTATGTGTGTGTGTAGGTAGGTATGGAAGAAGGAAATGATCCCCCTATTTATATAGTCTGCAGGCTGGCTGCTCATGCGCGCATATGTAGGATGCACCTGGACGCGGGGATGCCACGTGGTGATTGCTGATGGGAAAGCATGGACGATGTGCCCTGATTGAGGGGTTAAATTCTTCATACTGCTATTGTGGGCCGGCACGTAGCAGAGAAGGGGATTTTTCTGTTGCTGAGATCTTGGGTGAATCGAGTCAAATGACACGTGTCATCGGCCCATGGCTCGGAGATCTCGGATTTGGTGGGGGATGATCTGGTAGGATATGCCTGGGATTGGGCACATAAGAAGACTTTGGCTCGTAACCTTTAGGAGTCGCGAACCATTTGGGGCGCATGGCTTTTGAGGCGCATGCGAAGCTTCAGTAGTGACTTTACTTCTGTCTTTTGGGATCAGAGAGAAGTCTGGGATGCATGGCTTTTGAGGCGCATGCAGAGCTTCAGTAGTGACTTTACTTCTGTCTTTAGGGATCAGAGAGAAAGTTTGAGACGCATGGCTTTTGAGGTGCATGCAGAACTTTGGCCGCATGGCCGCGAAGGCGCATGCGAGTGGTTGGGCGGCCACGTGACTCGTAACCGTCGGAGGAAAGTAATAATGATGCTGACGTTGGTGACACTTCATTTTCTAAAAAAGCTGTCAACTGTTTAGTCCTCGAGAGGCGTGCTGCCAACTCTGTCAGACTTCAGCATTTAATGTTCTTTGACAGGTGATGGACTGTCGGAGTAGGCGAATCGATCGACGTTCCACTAGGCACATGGGGGCCGCATGCTTGTGAAGCGCTTAGTGCTGAGGGGCGCGTCTGTGTGATGCACGGTCTGGCCGGCGCGTTTGACACATCTTTTGGTGCGACTGTTACGTTCTTCGAGTGCTTTAAATAGCCGTTTTTGACTTGGCTGAATTCGAAGCGTCAGGTTCATCCATTTAATGCAAATTTATTGCACGGGATTCGAAGAGCCATCCACTTGGCGCATGGGTTTGATTTGCCCGACCTATAAATAGTGGCATGGAGAGAGAGTTTGCTTCTCGTTCTCTCACGTCTTCCCGAAATGAATTTGTTTACTCAAGTGCATTCTATTGATGAGATGTTCTCGAGGGTGAAGATGCGACCTATTGTCTTCATTGATACACTTGAAGGTGACTGTTACATCCAAAAGTCGGAGTCGAGGGCTTCTGAGGCAGGCAGAAGGTGCCTGTTGCATCCAAAGATCAGGATACATGTCCATTATGTGGGAAGAGTCGCAGATCGGAATTGCGTTACTACAGCTTTGGGGGCTCTTTCTTCCTTCAAAATGGGTGTTGCCCATTCTGGTTATGTTAAAAGCTGCTCCTTTAGCCGCGGTTTCGATTACGGTCTTCCTTCGCCTTTGGAGGCTCTTTCGAAGCCTTTCCTGGCCACAGGTTGGCTTGCGGTACTCTTCACTTCCTCGGTTTGGGGAGCTCTTCCTCCAGCTAGAGGGTTGATTGCCACCCTCGTTCTGCTTAATAAATGCTTCATTAGTCGAAGCATTTAGACGGCGGTGAGTCTGGCTGGAAGAGTGGCACATAACTGAGGATGCACATAACTAAGCTGCTGTAGGGATGCGCCCGGCTGGAAGCGCATGGTGGGATGCGCATGAGGGCGCATGGTGAGATGCGCCTGTTCGAGAGCGCATGATGATGCTGTGCCTGGCCGTAGACTTAGGATTTTTTTTTGTAGTAGTTCTCCTTTATACAGCCTTTTTTAAGACATGTAATAGACTTTTATCTGGCGCATGTAGTGTTTGGCGTATAGGATTTCTGATCGTGAAATTTCATACATCTACAAGACCCCCTTCAAAGTTTTCAAAACTTTTTTATCAAGTTTTGGAATACTTGAATAAGAAGCATGGTGGTTGGAGCGTATGTCTGTTCGGGCGCATGGATACTCCGTGCATCAATGACGGGGCGCATACTCTTCTCAGTAAAATGCAAATAATAACGCCTCGATAACCAAGAAGATTAATGATGATCTTTTTGGTTTTATCTGCAGTTATCTCTTCACAGAACCCGGAGCGGCGGCTGAGGTCACACTTTATCGGTTCACGCGTGCGACCCTTTATAGTAAGGTTTCTAATAACACCTTTGTCTTCAGTGCTTCGACCTTTGTAAATCAGATGCTAACCTCGAGGGTCATGTATCCGAAAGGTAGCTTTAGGGTTGAAGGTTGGTTTCACCACATGCCGAAGTGGGACGACTTGACCGTTTGGGTGTTGTCGAAGTTCAAGACTGAGCTTAAAGAGATTGGGCTGACGGCCGCTGTCCGTGCCACACAGGCTGGCGTGGATCTCAATAAGCATATGTTCCTCGCTCTCTTGGAAATGTTCAATACCCAGACTGGCACTTTCTTTACTCCAGTAGGAGAGTTGGGATTGGCTCTCCACGAAATGTATGAGGTATCCAGGCTTCCCTGGGGATCTGAACCGTACGAGGAATATTTTCTGTCAAATGAAGAGATCCTTGTCTTGAAAAAGAAGGACCTGGAGATGATGGCTGTCTTCAAAGAAGTAGCGAGCCATCATTATCTGATACAACGGAGGGAGAAAGGCAAGTCTCAACCTCATGTGACCGCTTGGAGGGATTACGTCTTCAAGCAGGATTTGGCAGATTCCTCGAAGATTCGGTTTATGACTCCACAAGGACTGAAACCCGTGGAGTTGACCTCTGAAATGTGCTGGTTGGACGAGAGGGCCCCTCGTTCAAATGAGAGTGGCAAAAACGTGTATAGCTGCTTCTGGCAATATGCGCACCGGATGTCATCTAAGGCAGTATTGGCTACTTATTTGATGATATGGCTCCGGGATTGTGTGTTCGCGGGCGGATCGTGTTTCGTGGAGAGGGTACACCGGAACCTCATTTTGCCAGCAGTGAAATTGGCCTTTGGTCGTCCTTTAGCTCTTCTCCCCGCGATGGTGTGTAACTTTTTGCGGGGCTTGAGGACCTTTGCTGAGGACGTAATCCATGAGAGAGGTAGAAACGACAACTTTCCCCGGGCCGAACTACCATTCCATTATCTGATGGGATGGTTGATTCTTCATCACCCGAACGTGATGAGTCCAGGCTCGGAGGAGGATCACGTTGAAGGTGACGCCTTTATCCACCGCTTCTACAAGAGGAAATGGTTGCACCCTGGTGTCCCCGTCTGCAGGAGAGTTTTTTCCTATCTTCAGGGATGGGAGATTGTCAAGGTCGGTCCCATCTTCAAAGATTTCGAGGTCGACCAAGATTTAGATGACTTTGGTGAAGATGCGATTACTCTGCCGAAATGGGGTTTTCGTTGGTTGCAAAGTATTCGGCCTTCCCACTTGGTCTACCGCAACCAGAATAGGTGTTATTTGGAGCCATATCTGCTAAGCCGGTTTGCTCGCCAGTTCGGATACACCCAGTTAATGTTACGGTACCCCAATAACAGTTTGGGGTTTGTTGGGAGTTTGCTGGACGGAGCCCGGGGCTGGCAATATTACAATGCCGGGTGCACTGGTGTTTATTTTACTACGCCAGTTCACAACCCTCGGCCACAAATCCTGTATTCAGCCGTTAAACTGTATTGCACCATGAATGTTGTGTCTCCTGGTTATGATAGAGAGACCAGTTTCATCATTGGAACTCAGCTTGAGGCTACGACAAATATGTTGGCGGCGGCTCGGTCATATCGTCCACCAGAATTAGCGGGATATCGGGCTGCTGTTGTAGCATCAGTGAGAGATCCCCCTGTTGGAAAGAGACAGGCTGACGCAGAGGCCGGTTCGTCCGTACCAAAAAGGCCAAGGAAAGTGACGACTCCAAAGGCTGCATTACTAGAATCAGTCCCTGCTGAGGTAAGGAGTCCTCTGTAATCTGGCTCATCATGTCATTTTGGTGACTTGTGCTTTTCTTCTTGTAGGGATCGTTGAAGAAGAGAACCCGTGTTTCAAAACCGGGTGTCAGAAAATCGAAGGAGGTAGCAAGCTCCTCTGATGAGCGAATTCCTCCGAAGATAATGTCTCCAATGGAGGAGAATCCTGAAGAAGTTATTCCTGCGGAGATTTTAGTATCTCCGAACTCTGTCGGAAGAGATGCTGAGGTTGCAGCAACTTCCGGGATGGTGCAAGCCGTCGTGGGGGCCTTGGACGTTGAGGGTCCTGTGGACACGGGACTTTCTGATGATGAAGTGGGGTGGAGTTCGTCGTCTTCGGAAGACGTTCCTCCAGCGAAGTGTGAGTCTGTTGCGGGGGCAACAGACATGATTGCAACAGAGGAGAGGGTTGATTCCCCTCCTTGGCATGATGCGGGGAGGTCGGCCGTAGCGTTGTCGAGCCCTATCCCAGGCTCAGCAATGGAAGCTGAGGTGGCTGCCGACCGGGAGGTGGCGACAGATTTGGTCCCCGTGGAGGGATTTGATGATGAGGGAGAAACTCGTCTGCCGAGTCCGACCCCAGAAGACGCGCTCTGCCAGGAAATAGGAGCTGATCCGGTTAGCTTGCCAGAGGAAGGCTCCGCGCTGGTTATATATCGCGCCTCGGTGGTGGAGGAGGCAGCTCCGGATGCTGATAGCCCCTTTGAGCCGAGAAAGGCAAGGGATTGCTGATGCAAGGGCCCTCTGTTGCTTCTTCGACTTGGGGGACGATATCGGCGCCTCACCCAACTCCTTCTGCAATCTTGGCATCTGGCGCTGGTAGCGGAATTCAAGCTCCTGGTACGGGAGAGTCTGCTGAGGTCGATGTTCAAACCTCGCAGAATGAGATAGACGGGTCTTCTTTAGGTCCACCATCCAGGGTAACTCCTCCAACTCCTGCCATGACACCACAAGTGTTGGCGGATGCGGATGAGTATGTTAAATTCATCGTTGAGGCAGTGTACAAGATGTTGCAGAAGGGTGTGTCACAGTGATGAACACCAATAGGAGTTTTGCGATGGCAAAATCTATGGCGCTTCTACACATCAACCTGATACGTCTCCACCAGGGCCATGATCATATGACCGAGATTCTGGAGGCCTCGGTGACTAAGCTGGATCAACTGCTTTCCGAGTTTTAGCGTATCCAGCGGAATGATCTTTCCGCCCTGATCGACGCGGAAAAGGAGAAGCTGATTGCTGAAATTGAGTCCTCTTATCAGGCCACCGTGGGTGTCTGGGAGCGTGAAGTGGCTGAGACTGAAGCTGTAGTGGAGCGGTTGTCTCAGTCTACGCAGGAGAAGGTGGAGTTGCAAACTGTGTTGGACGCTAGTATCGCGGAGGTTGATGCCCAGATTTGCCACCTTGAGGACTAGCGGGCCCGACTCATATTGGATGCTGAGCGTGCCCAGGCTGAACACGTAGCATTCAAGAAGGAGGAAGCAGCTTTCACCCACCGGGCTCTTACTCTGGCTCAACAGCGGCAGCAGCTGGATGAGAAGCATGAGGATGACACTTCTCCAGAGGCCATAGAGGCGATGCGTCAAGAAGCTGAACGTCGGGTCCTGGCGACTGTGGAGACTCGAGCGACAGACTTGAGGCACCGGATTGAAGAGATTTTAGCCAACCCTGGGGATGTTTAGGGATTGTAGTCTCTTCTTTTTGTGCTTTTGCAACTCTTGCTGGGGGGTGTAATCCTTTACTCTTTAGAATAAAGAAATACAAAAATTTTGTGATGTGTTCATTTTTGCTGTCATGAACTTGATGATTTGTGTGGACCTATTATGTTTTGCGCACCTTGGTTTTTAGGTACAGATAATAAGTTTGAGAGAACCAACATGTTTGCTCAGAGGTGATGTGGACGTAGAAAATATGGAATTCAAATGATGGAATCTTCCTACTCAGAGGTGTTATGGACGTGGTAGGAATGACTCTGGGGGATATGCGGAACTACTCAGAGGTAATGTGGACGTGGAAGTTCTGCAACCAATGTACGGCAACACAGGGGTTGTCTGTACGAGATGTTTACTCAGAGGTAATATGGACGTGGTAAACATGATGGGTAGCGTAATCTCATGGAGTGTAAGATTCCACTTTGTAGGGAATAGAGGGGACAACTCAGAGGTGATGTGGACGTGGTTGTCCTTCTACTGGAGGATGCCACGGAACAGCTGGGTTCCGGAAGCGTCTGATTTTGTGGAAGTACGCGTCTGAAAGATGTCAAGAGTAGTACTTCTTTAGGAACTTGTCGTTGATGGGCATCATGAACAAGTCCCCATTAGGTTTAGCGAGTCGGTAAGCACCGTTTGAGTATACCGTCTCTATGATGAAAGGTCCTTCCCACTTGGGCTCAAACTTTCCTGGTGTCTTGTGAGTCAACACCATCGGTCTCCTGACTACCAGAACCAGGTCGCCTTCTTGGAAAGTCCTTTGCTTGACCTTCTTGTTGAAAGCCTGTGATATACGGGCTTGGTAGAGTTCAATGCATTGTTGAGCTAGGAGACGCTTTTCGTCAAGTGCCTCCAGTTTCCGCAGACGACGATGTTGTTTGTCCTCTTCTGTGAGTTGGTTTGTGATTGCTACACGGAGTGAGGGTATCTGGATCTCGAGAGGTAGTACCGTTTCGCTTCCGTATACCAGGGAGAATGGTGTTTTGCCCGTCGGGGTCTGTACCATTGTGTGGTAGGCCTAAAGGCATTCGCCGAGTTTTTTATCCCAGTCGCGTTTGTTGGATGACATGACCTTTTTGAGTAGCCTGACGATGGTCTTGTTGAACGCCTCATTTCACTACCATATTTCTAGTTTGAGGTTAAATTTGTCATTTTTGGGGTAATTTAAAATTATTAGTATTAATTAGAATTTATGGGAATTTTTAGGAATTATTTTGGAATTATTTGGACTAGTTTGATTTTTGACTAGTATTGACCCTTGTAGACCAACCTAGGAGCTAACCCTAGTTAGTTAGACATGGTTAGGTCAAGTGACTCTAGTCTAACCTAGTATGACTTAAGTTAGTGGTTTTTGATTCATTAGAATTTGAATTAGGAATTTTGAAATCAAGTGATTTGAGAAATGGCTTGTGATTTCACAAGTCATTTTGTGACTAAACCTAATAGGACTAGCTAACCTAGCTCAAACCCTACCCTAACCCAACTTGGCCGGCCATCTTAGCCTAACATTGGGATTCTCCCACTATAAAACCCCTCCTAGATTTTAGGGCTAGCCTCTTTTAAGGTTTATCCAAAGTTCTAAGGAAAGAGGTGAGTTCCATCTTCTAAAATTCATTAAAAATCCAATTTAAATCCTTCCTTCCCCAAACCAATTTCATTAGGACCTAAAATTAATGCTCTTGCTGCTGGTATTGGTTGTTTGCAGGGAAACAATAATTTGTGAGAGTTTGGGTGGCTTGAGGAATCCTTCCATTGAGTTTTTGTGAAGGCTTGTTTTTCTATAGGTATAACTTCCTATACTCTATTAAAATCCTATTTAAAATCATTTTAGGAAGGCCCTAGCCCTACTCTAACTATAGGATAGGCTAACCCTAGGTTTTGAATCCGTTTCGTGTCCGTATCGGACACGTACCAGTGGGTTGAATAGGGTGCTCGACAAAATATCTCAAAGGACACTTCGTTCGAATCTCAAGGAAGTAAATAAATAGGAAAATAGTTCTAGGGTTTGCTTAGAGGTTTCGAGTGTCGTATTATTGTTTTCTGTGTCGTGTCGAGTCGTGGGAGACTCGTGCACACGCGGGTTCGTTGCGAGCGCACGAGCACTGTAGCTCCCCTGCTACCAGCATGCTCGTACGGGCTGCACAGGACACTAGAGCGCGTGATTTTTAACACTGAGCAAGGGGCAGTGTCTGTCATGACACTCCCAAGCCTTGTGTCAGATGGTATCGTGTCGGATACGAAATCTCGTGTGCATGGAGAAGGTTCTGTGTGTTCCAGTGAATGGTTTCTATTACTGTTCGATTCAATTTCTAATGGTTAAATTTGTGTTTAACTTGTTAAATTAGATCCTAATATGTTGTATAGTGTATGTAGATTTGGTTTACATGATTAAGTTGGGATTTATGTGGAATATTGGATTTGGAATGGGTAAATGAACTGTTTTATGATACACACTGACACTGTGATTTCCTAATGTTTTTTCCAACTTGTTAAATTCCCTGTTTGCTAAGTTTTTCAGTAAATTTTGATCCCTACATATCACACTACATGCCAGTTAATATTTTACATTCAAAATGAACTTTTGGTAGGGTGTATGAGCTTTTGACTTTTGGATTCATATTCGAAATGGTTGAACTGGGTTGTGTTCAGAAATGAACCTGAGATTTCCTATATTGAACTGGTTACCTGAGACTGGGATGGTATTCCCAGTTTTGTGCAAACCTGAATTGGCTACTGTCCTTTCCCTCTAACTGATTTCCTAGTTCTTTGATTTCTGAGTTAGAATCCTCCTTGATACGGGATATGTTATGTTCTTTTAACTGTGGAGGTTCAACAGAAAACCTGGGTTTTAGTTGTGTTCATTTCTTCCTAAAACCTTAAACTCCTGCACATTGTTTCCTTTTCATTTTGATAACCTGGGAACCCATTTGCTTACTGTGGTTCAAATTTTGTGTTGATTGGTGTCTTGTTGATTTTGAATTAGAGTTGGGAAATGTGGGGACTAAAGCTTGGTTCAGATTTCATATTGTTTTGAACAAATTAAATTCTTCCTTTCCTTACTGCAAATTCTAAACTATTGGTGAATATATGAGTTGATTTTCCTTTTGTCTATTTATGTCGAAACCTGAGATTAATAAACTGTTTTGGGGCTATTTGTTTGGTGTTTATTTGAACCAATAGCTATGACAGTGTTGTACAACCTGAGATTCATTGAATACTTGTACTGTTTTGGGTATTCTTCAAAAAACTGAGATTGAAGGGAAGGGGGGACAATGAATTGATTTCCTTTTCTTTTCTTCTTAAACTGAGAATTGGACTGTTTCTTTTCAAAGTCTGAATTAGGCAACTGAGTTGCTTTGATATCTGGAACTCAAACCTGAGTTCCTTTTCTTTACCTGAAGATTTTAGGTATCCTACATTTCCCACATTTCTGAACTATCAATGCTCTCATCACTGTACAACCTGGGCTTTGAATCCCAGTTTCCAGAACCTTGGAATGATATGCTTTCCTCCCCATTTCCTTAACAGTTGACTCTTTAACACACACACACACAATGCATTCCTGTGCACCCTCACCCTTCCACACACAGCTACACTCACACACATATGTATCACACACTTTATTTACTAGTACACACACACACATACACTAGTATGTTATGTACCCTCTCTCTTCATATGTATGTGTATTTATATATTAAGTTTGTTATATACATAGGATTCATATATATACATGAATGTGTGTTATATATATATTAGATATATATTGTATGAGATACCATGATATAGTGTATTGTATATATATAATATGTATATGGTTTAGATATGGATATGGTTACTTAGACTTGGCTTAGCCTTTTGGCCCATGGCCTAGTCTTCTAGCCTATGGCATGGTAAGTCAGTGTGGAGTCTAGAATAGACTGTTTAGCCTTGTTAGGACTTAGAATAACTTGCTAGACCTAGATTAGACTAGTTTGACCTAGATTAGACTTGGTTGACCTAGTTTGACTTCTAGGGTTGACCAAAGTTGACCAAGAGTTGACTTTGGCCTAGATTGCCTTAGAATCATGTAGAATGCATAATAGGACTCCATTTTACTATTCTGGACTTGTTGTGACTTGTGCTGTTCTGATTAGGAGCCAGACACCACTCCTTGGACAGTACGTTTCATATTCGACACTCAGATACAGGCGAGTACATTCTCTGATCATTTCATATCCTGCTTAGAATTAATTCCTGCAGTAGATTACTTTACTTGTACTGTCACGATGGTCACACGGATTGGTACTATATGGATCCTTTCTTGAGATGTTATCCTTATTGAGCATCGGGTACTACGTGTTCTGTGTGTTTCACTTACATGGCGTATTACTATGCTTCTTGGTTCTTTGATCACTTACGACATATACTCTTATGATCGTAGAGTCTTCCTAGAATCTTACACTGTTGGGTAACCTCCAGAATCACCCATTTATGGGCATCCATGTATCACCCTGTGGGGCCATTGCATGGAATCATAACATAACCTGGTTGGATCCTTGTGTATTGATTGGGGGTACGGGGGAGTATAAGTGGACATGTGAATACTATCCAAGTAGTGTAGTATCAGAATCTCTTCCATAGTGTAGTATCAGAATCTTCTATGCCATTTACATGTTCATGTTGTACTCTGACTCACTAGTCACTGCTAGTTCTCTATGTATAGTAGATATTTCTATTACAGTTCTCTCTCTGTTTACATACTGTATTTCTTTCAGTACCTGTATCTTACTTTACTGCATGCTTATATTTCTAACCTGCTATGATCTGTTGAAATGTACTCTACTCGCTCCTGTCCTGACTGGACCTGTTGAAAATATTACAGAGGACGAGGAGGAGGCTTGCCTGGACACTTACTACGGGACAGCCTTAGATGACACCTGCGAGCTGGACCCTCAGGAGGACCCAGCTCTAGCTGAGGAGATCACCCCGATTGCCTAGACTAGACTAGTTAGGCTTATCTTACTTTTACAGTCTTGAGACATGTCTTAGTTAGACTTTATTTGGAGTTATGAGTTGTATATATTCTTTCATCTGAGACCTTGTACTGTTGGATATTGCTGGGATTATCTTAGACTGCTTTTATCTATTATATTTCCTTGAGTTCTGTTTCATATCGTGCTATCTCTTCCCTAGCTGTGATTGAGTTTATTATTGCTATGTCACCCCATTCGGGGAGTATAAACTGTTATGGATATTTGTTAGATGTTGTGACCTAGGACAGCGTTCTACCGTCGACACTGTGGCGTAGGCTGGACGTATTCACGTCTCGTGCCCTTACTCTTGGGTGCGGGTCGTGACACGTTTTTAGTGGTGGCCCATGGAGGTCGAGACTAGAAGTGTAGTAGTACTCGAACTAGAGTATCACTGCAACCTGCTATAGGATATAGGACATTAATTTTAAGATACTCAATCACTTTAGGAAAATTTCTTTTATTGCCATCTAAATCCTTTGTCAGCTGATCCTTTGAATTATAATTGTCCTCCTTTGTTATTTCGCTTCTTTCTCAGAAATTGATACTCTTGTTTGTCTATCTTCAGGATGGTAGAGACTAGATCACAGCGTGCCATTCATGAGGATACTATAGAGGGGACTGCTACCTCTCAGCCAACACGGCGAGGCCAGGGGACTGTAGCTCCTGCCACCTCAGCTCGTGTTAAGACTTCGGCAGCCGCAGCAGGGGGTATGTATCCACCGACTGGGAGACAGGACCCGGTCATTCCAGAGGATCCTTTCCAGCCGCCACTGCCTCCAGGACATGTGGACGCAGCTCAGATGTTCGTGTATTTCCAGCAGTTCATGGACCGACAGCAGGCTCGGCAGGATAGAGGCATGGAGTTGGCCGTCACGACAGCCGCAGCTCGACCAGTGGTACAGCAGCCGAGGACACCGGGGATCGAGCAGTTTCAGAAGATGAGCCCCAGGGACTTCATGGGGACAGAGGGGATCCAGTATGCCGACGAGTGGATCGAGCATATGGAGGAGATCTTTCGCTTGGCCAGGATACCAGCAGACCTTCAGATCGAGGCCGCAGCTAGCCGGATGTGAGATCTTGCTCGCACCTGGTATCAGTCAGACCCCAGGATGGGGGTACCAGGGCAGACTTGGGAGCAGTTCAGGGGCTTCTTCAAGAAGAAGTTCTTCTCAGATTCAGCAGTCAGAGACTTAGAGTCGCAGTTTGAGAGCTTGGTCCAGGGGAGCCTCTCAGTAGAGGAGTATGCGGGAGAGTTTGGCCGTCTCGACAGGTTTGTTGAGGGGATGAGCGAGACAGCGAAGGCCCAGAGGTTCCGGAAGGGTCTGGTCAAGGAGGTCAAGTCCCTGACCAAGGGGAACAGAGATGCTACATTTGAGGAGATCTTGACGGGAGCCCTGTTAGCAGAGGATGATCTTGAGCTTAGGCTCAAGAGAGGGAGAGACCCAGTTGGGGGCAGTAGCAGCAGCGGAGGCCAGGCCAAGAGGCCTCACTTTCAGTTTTAGCAGCCGAGGCAGTTTCAGCCTCAGCCGATTCAGCAGAGGTCGGCTCATCAGCAGCAGCCGAGGCAGCACCAGCAGGGTCAGAGGCAGGGTAGCACTTGTGCCTACTGTAAGAAGCCTGGGCACGTCTTCCTTGAGTGCAGGAAGAGGCTGGGCCTGTGCATGGTGTGTGGTTCAGCAGATCACCAGATGAGGGAGTGCCGTATGTGACGAGCAGCTCTAGAAGGTGGAGCCAGAGCTCCAGTGGGCCAGCAGCGGGGACCAGCCCTGCCGACTCAGCAGCAGAGGTTTGTCCAGCACCAGCAGCAGGCCAGGGGAGGCCACCAGGGGCGAGCCTTTGCCATGGCAGCTGGAGAGGCAGAGGTGACTGGAGAGCTGATTGCAGGTACGATTCTTCTCGACTCCAGTCCAGCATTTGCATTATTTGATTCTGGTACATCGTATAGCTTCATTTCAGTATCTTTTGCGATTAGGCATGGTATAGTAGCTGAGTCGTTGCCTAGGACTTACAAGATCACGACCGGGGGTGGTATTATCCTCGTGAGTGATGTTTGTAAGGGTCGGAGAGTAGTTTTGGGAGGCCGTGAGTTGGAGGTGAGCCTGCTCATAATGCCATTGCCGAACTACGATATAGTACTAGGCATGGATTGGTTGAGCAGGCACCACGCCAGCATTGATTGCAGAGGGGGTAGAGTTCTCTTCAGAGCGCCGGGGGAGCCAGAGTTCGAGTACTCCAGACGTCAGGCAGAGCAGATCAGCGGAGTCTTCTGTGGAGTCTCGTTCGAGGAGCAGACGATCCCATACCCCTTGATAGCAGAGTTTATAGATGTTTTCCCTGAGGAGTTGCCAGGATTGCCACCAGACAGGGACATAGAGTTCTCGATAGAGTTGGTTCCAGGAGCGGAGCCCATCTCTCAGCATGTCTATTGGGTAAACAATAGCGAGCTGGTAGAGCTGAAGAAGCAGGTGGATGAGCTACAGGACAAGGGCTTCATCCGCTCGAGTTCGTCGCCATGGGATGCACCAGTGTTGTTTGTGCCGAAGAAGGATGGGTCAGTACGCATGTGTATTGACTATAGGGCACTCAACAACCTCACGATCAAGAACAAATACCCACTGCCGCGGATCGACGATCTATTTGACCAGTTGAGCGGAGCTCGGGTATTTTCCAAGATTGATCTGAGGTCGGGATATCACCAGGTGAAGGTGAAGGGGGAGAATATTCCCAAGATCGCTTTTAGGACGCGGTACGGGCAGTTTGAGTTTTTGGTTATGCCGTTTGGGCTAACCAATGCACCAGCAGTGTTTATGAACCTTATGAACAAGGTGTTCCATCAGTATCTGGATCAGTTTGTAGTGGTGTTCATTGATGATATCTTGATTTATTCCAAGACTGAGGAGGAGCACAAGGAGCATTTGAGAATAGTGCTAGAGATTCTCAGGAAGGAGTAGCTTTACGGGAAGCTCTCCAAATGTGAGTTCTTCTTGGATCGGGTGGACTTCTTGGGGCATGTGGTGACTGGAGATGGAATCTCAGTTGACCCTAAGAAGATTGTAGCAGTTGAGGCATGGGCAGCACCGACTTCAGTTGCAGAGATCAGGAGTTTCCTGGGGCTGGCAGGATATTACCGGAGATTTGTGCAGGATTTCTCCCAGGTTGCAGAGCCGTTGACACGGTTGACCCGGAAGGATACTGAGTATGTATGGTCAGAGGAGTGTCAGGCAGCTTTTGATGAGTTGAAGAAGCGGCTGACGACAGCTCCGATTCTGACGTTGCCTTCAGGATCAGGTGGATTCACTATTTATATTGATGCTTCAGGGAAGGGGCTGGGTTGTGTGTTGCAGCAGCACTGGAAGGTGATTGCCTATGCTTCCAGGCAGTTACGTCCCCATGAGAAGAACTACCCTATCCACGACCTGGAGCTGGTAGCAGTGATTTTTGCTTTGAAGCTGTGGAAGCATTATCTGTATGGTGAGAGGGTGGAGATTTTCACAGATCACAAGAGCCTAAAGTATGTGTTCACTCAGAAGGAGTTGAACATGAGACAGCACAGATGGCTGGACTTGATGAAGGATTTTGACATCCTAATTCAGTACCACCCAGGGAAGGCCAACGTGGTTGCCGATGCCTTGAGTAGGTATCCGACAGCCATGTGTTTGACCATGGATCGGCATTTGCTTGCCGAATTGGCGAGCCTTGAGATTGAGGTGATCGTGCCTGGAGTGCAGATGCAGCTATGGGGGATTCAGATTCAGTCAGACTTGGTGGAGAGGATCAAGGCGGCACAGTTTGAGGATGTGGCCCTGCAGAGTATTAGAGAGCAGATCAGTATAGGAGTGGGGGATGCTGAGTTTTTACTTGCAGAGGATGGTGCCTTGAGGCACGGTTCCAGATTATGTGTGCCCAGTAGAGATCTCAGGGAGTAGGTTATGCAGGAGGCCCACAGATCTCAGTACTCTATACATCCGGGTGCCAACAAGATGTACCGAGATCTACGGGAGCATGTTTGGTGGTCAGGAATAAAGCGGGAGGTGTCCCACTTTGTAGCTAGGTGCTTGGTTTGTCAGCAGGTCAAGGCAGAGAGACAGAGGCCCGGTAGATTGTTGCAGCCGCTGCCCATTCCCGAGTAGAAATGGGAGCATATCACTATGGACTTCGTTTCAGGATTGCCACGTACTCCAGGAGGGAAAGATGCGATTTGGGTCATCGTTGATAGGTTGACCAAATCGGTCCACTTCTTGCCATTCAAGGTGGGTACGTCTACAAAGAGGCTGGCAGAGATGTATATACGGTAGATAGTCAGGATCCACGGAGTTCCGGTCAGCATCGTCTCAGATCGGGATAGCCGTTTTACTTTCTATTTCTGGAGGAGTCTGCAGACCAGCTTGGTCACTCAGCTCAAGTTTAGTACTGCATACCACCCCCAGACGGACGGACAGTCAGAGCGGACTATTCAGACCCTTGAGGATATGCTGCGGACGTGCGTCCTGGACTTTGGAGGTTCCTGGGAGGATCATCTTCATTTGGTGGAGTTTGTGTACAACAATAGTTTCCAGGCCAGCATCGAGATGTCACCTTTCGAGGCTCTGTACGGGCGTAGGTGCCGTACACCCTTATCTTGGGATGATGTTGGTGAGCGAGCTTTGCTGGGGCCAGAGATGACTGTGGATACGGCCGAGAAGGTAAAGCTCATCAGGGACAGACTTCGCGTGGCACAGGACAGACATCGGCACTGGGCCGATAGCCACCGGAGGCCCTTGGAGTTTGAGGTACAGATTAGAGTAGGATTAGATTTAGGTTGTTTGTTTGTGATTTTTGATCATGTTTGTTTATTATAATTAATTGAGACCTTGCTTGTGATTAGGTCGGAGACCAGGTTTTCTTGAGGATATCTCCAACTCGTGGTACGATACGTTTTGGTGGAGACGGAAAGCTTAGCCCGCGCTTTATCGGCCCTTTCGTTATCAGCGGAAGAGTCGGTGACGTGGCTTACAGGCTAGACTTGCCGCCTGTACTTGTAGGGGTCCACAACGTATTTCATGTATCACAGTTGAGACGGTACGTGGTTGACCCTAGCCATGTGCTCGATCATTCAGAGATAGCGGTTGGGCCTTCTCTCAGCTATCCAGAGCAGCCAGTGGAGATTCTGGATCGACGGGAGAAGGTTATGAGGAACCAGGTGATACCTTTGGTACGCGTCGTATGGAGGCATTATTCTCCAGGAAAGTCTATCTGGGAGCGGGAGGATGAGATGCACGAGCGCTACCCTCATCTTTTTGGACCGTGAGGTATGCTTTCTATCCTTCTCATCAGTTGTATTTCGCCTTTCAATTTTGAGGACGAAATTATTTTAAGGAGGGTAGATTTGTCACTACCACATTTCTAGTTTGAGGGTAAATTTATCATTTTTGGGGTAATTTAAAATTATTAGTATTAATTAGAATTTATGGGAATTTTTAGGAATTATTTTGGAATTATTTGGACTAGTTTGATTTTTGACTAGTATTGACCCTTGTAGACCAACCTAGGAGCTAACCCTAGTTAGTTGGACATGGTTAGGTCAAGTGACTCTAGTCTAACCTAGTATGACTTAAGTTAGTGGTTTTTGATTCATTAGAATTTGAATTAGGAATTTTGAAATCAAGTGATTTGAGAAATGGCTTGTGATTTCACAAGTCATTTTGTGACTAAACCTAATAGGACTAGCTAACCTAGATCAAACCCTACCCTAACCCAACTTGGCCGGCCACCTTAGCCTAACATTGGGATTCTTTCACTATAAAACCCCTCCTAGATTTTAGGGCTAGCCTCTTTTAAGGTTTATCCAAAGTTCTAAGGAAAGAGGTGAGTTCCATCTTCTAAAATTCATTAAAAATCCAATTTAAATCCTTCCTTCCCCAAACCAATTTCATTAGGACCTGAAATTAATGCTCTTGCTGCTGGTATTGGTTGTTTGCAGGGAAACAACAATTTGTTAGAGTTTGGGTGGCTTGAGGAATCTTTCCATTGAGTTTTTGTGAAGGCTTGTTCTTCTATAGGTATAACTTCCAATACTCCATTAAAATCCTGTTTAAAATCATTTTAGGAAGGCCCTAGCCCTACCCTAACTATAGGATAGGCTAACCCTAGGTTTTGAATCCGTTTCGTGTCCGTATCGGACCCGTACCAGTGGGTTGAATAGGGTGTTCGACGAAATGTCTCAAAGGACACTTCGTTCGAATCTCAGGGAAGTAAATGAATAGGAAAATAGTTCTAGGGTTTGCTTAGAGGTTTCGAGTGTCATATTATTGTTTTCTGTGTCGTGTCGAGTCGTGGGAGACTCGTGCACACGCGGGTTCGTTGCGAGCGCACGAGCACTGTAGCTCCCCTGCTACCAGCATGCTCGTACGGGCTGCACAGGACCCGAGAGCGTGTGATTTTTGACACTGAGCAAGGGGCAGTGTCTGTCATGACACTCCCCAAGCCTCGTGTCAGATGGTATCGTGTCGGACACGAAATCTCGTGTGCATGGGGAAGGTTCTGTGTGTTCCAGTGAATAGTTTCTATTACTGTTCGATTCGATTTCTAATGGTTAAATTTGTGTTTAACTTGTTAAATTAGATCCTAATATGTTGTATAGTGTATGTAGATTTGGTTTACATGATTAAGTTGGGATTTATGTGGAATATTGGATTTGGAATGGGTAAATGAACTGTTTTATGATGCACACTGACACTGTGATTTCCTAATGTTTTTCCCAACTTGTTAAATTCCCTGTTTGCTAAGTTTTTCAGTAAATTTTGATCCCTACATATCACACTACATGCCAGTTAATATTTTACATTCAAAATGAACTTTTGGTAGGGTGTATGAGCTTTTGACTTTTGGATTCATATTCGAAATGGTTGAACTGGGTTGTGTTCAGAAATGAACCTGAGATTTCCAAGTATTCCTATATTGAACTGTGGTGAACTGGTTACCTGAGACTGGGATGGTATTCCTAGTTTTGTGCAAACCTGAATTGGCTACTGTCCTTTCCCTGTAACTGATTTCCTAGTTCTTTTGATTTCTGAGTTAGAATCCTCCTTGATACGGGATATGTTATGTTCTTTTAACTGTGGAGGTTCAACAGAAAACCTGGGTTTTAGTTGTGTTCATTTTTTCCTAAAACCTTAAACTCATGCACATTGTTTTCTTTTCATTTTGATAACCTAGGAACCCATTTGCTAACTGTGGTTCAAATTTTGTGTTGATTGGTGTCTTGTTGATTTTGAATTAGAGTTGGGAAATATGGGGACTAAAGCTTGGTTCAGATTTTATATTGTTTTGAACAAATTAAATTCTTCCTTTCCTTACTACAAATTTTGAACTGTTGGTGAATACATGAGTTGATTTTCCTTTTGTCTATTTATGTTGAAACCTGAGATTAATAAACTATTTTGGGGCTATTTGTTTGGTGTTTATTTGAACCAATAGCTATGACAGTACTGTACAACCTGAGATTCATTGAATACTTGTACTGTTTTGGGTATTCTTCAAAAAACTGAGATTGAAGGGAAGGGGGGGACAATGAATTGATTTTCTTTTCTTTTCTTCTTAAACTGAGAATTGGATTGTTTCTTTTCAAAGTCTGAATTAGGCAACTGAGTTGCTTTGATATCTGGAACTCAAACCTGAGTTCCTTTTCTTTACCTGAAGATTTTAGGTATCCTACATTTCCCACATTTCTGAACTATCAATGCTCTCATCACTGTACAACCTGGGCTTTGAATCCCAGTTTCCAAAACCTGGGAATGATATGCTTTCCTCCCCATTTCCTTAACAGTTGACTCTTTAACACACACACACAATGCATTCCTGTGCACCCTCACCCTTCTACACACAGCTACACTCACACACATATGTATCACACACTCTCTTCACTAGTACACACACACACATACACTAGTATGTTATGTACCCTCTCTCTTCATATGTATGTTTATTTATATATTGAGTTTGTTATATACATAGGATTCTTATATATACATGAATGTGTTATATATATATGTTAGATATATATTGTATGAGATACCATGATATAGTGTATTGTATATATATAATATGCATATGGTTTAGATATGGATATGGTTGCTTAGACTTGGCTTAGCCTATTGGCCCATGGCCTAGTCTTCTAGCCTATGGCATGGTATGTCAGTGTGGAGTCTAGAATAGACTGTTTAGCCTTGTTAGGACTTAGAATAACTTGCTAGACCTAGATTAGACTAGTTTGACCTAGATTAGACTTGGTTGACCTAGTTTGACTTCTAGGGTTGACCAAAGTTGACCAAGAGTTGACTTTGGCCTAGATTGACTTAGAATCATATAGAATGCATAGTAGGACTCCATTTTACTATTCTGGACTTGTTGTGACTTGTGTTGTTCTGATTAGGAGCCAGACACCACTCCTTGGACAGTACGTTTCATATTGGACACTCAGATACAGGCGAGTACATTCTCTGATCATTTCATATCCTGCTTAGAATTAATTCCTGCAGTAGATTACTTTACTTGTACTGTCACGATGGTCACACGGATTGGTACTATATGGATCCTTTCTTGAGATGTTATCCTTATGGAGCATCGGGTACTACGTGTTCTGTGCGTTTCACTTACATGGCGTATCACTATGCTTCTTGGTTCTTTGATCACTTACGACATATACTCTTATGATCGTAGAGTCTTCCTAGAATCTTACACTGTTGGATAACCCCCAGAATCACCCATTTATGGGCATCCATGTATCACCCTGCGGGGCCATTGCATGGAATCATAACATAATCTGGCTGGATCCTTGTGTATTGATTGGGGGTATGGGGGAGTATAAGTGGACATATGAATACTATCCAAGTAGTGTAGTATCAGAATCTCTTCCATAGTGTAGTATCAGAATCTCCTATGCCATTTACATGTTCATGTTGTACTTTGACTCACTAGTCACTGCTAGTTCTCTATGTATAGTAGATATTTCTATTACAGTTCTCTCTCTGTTTACATACTGCATTTCTTTCAGTACCTGTATCTTACTTTACTGCGTGCTTATATTTCTAACCTGCTATGATCTGTTGAGATGTACTGTACTCGTTCCTGTCCTGACTGGACCTGTTGAAAATATTATAGAGGACGAGGAGGAGGCTTGCCTGGACACTTACTACGGGACAGCCTTAGATGACACCTGCGAGCTGGACCCTCAGGAGGACCCAGCTCTAGCTGAGAAGATCACCCCGATTGCCTAGACTAGACTAGTTAGGCTTATCTTACTTTTGCAGTCTTGAGACATGTCTTAGTTAGACTTTATTTGGAGTAATGAGTTGTATATATTCTTTCATCTGAGACCTTGTACTGTTGGATATTGCTGGGATTATCTTAGACTGCTTTTATCTATTATATTTCCTTGAGTTCTGTTTCATATCGTGCTATCTCTTCCCTAGCTGTGATTGAGTTTATTATTGCTATGTCACCCCATTCGGGGAGTATAAACTGTTATAGATATTTGTTAGATGTTATGACCTAGGACAGTGTTCTACCGCCGACACTGCGGCGTAGGCTGGACGTATTCACGTCTCGTGCCCTTACTCTAGGGTGCGGGTCGTGACACCTCGGCAAATCCGTTTGCTGCCAAATTGTAGGCGGTTGAGGCCACGTTTTTGATGCGATTCTTGTCACAGAATCTGCTGAAAACATGGCTGATGAACTGAGGACCGTTATCGTGGTTAATCCTCCGGGGTACCTCGAAACGGTAGATGACATGGTGCTTGATGAAGCTGATCACCCTAGAACTCTTCACTTCCGCCAGTGGGACTGCTTCTGCCCAATTGGAAAAGTAGTCGGTGATGGCTAGGATAAAGTGGTGTCCTCTCGATGAAGGAGGGGTGATCGGTCCTACAATATCCATGCCCCAAGCTTCGAAAGGCCAAGAGACGACTGTTGGATGTAGTGGTTCTGACGGTATATGGATGAAGTCTGCGTGAAGCTGGCACGCATGGCACTTCTTAGCATAGTCAACAGCATCAGCGGCCATGGTTGGCCAGTAGTAGCCCATGCGTCGCAGTCGATCCTGCAACTTAGGGCCAGGTTGATGGGCTCCACAGGTCCCATCGTGAGCTTCTCGAAGGGCTTCGACTGCTTCTTCGTTGGACAGACATCGCAGGAAAAGTCCATCGTAGGAGCGTCAGTACAGCATTTTGGTAGCTGTATCGTAGTAGAATCGAAGGGAGCACCTCCTGACTGAGACGGCTTTTTTTGGGTCTTCTAGGAGAATTCGGTGGACAGCGAAGTCGATGAACGGGAATCTCCAGTCTCGGACATTAACACCAACACTTGTTGACATGGCATGGGTCACTTGTGAGCAAAGGTTGTTTCTAGGACAGACCAAGTCTCGACCAACTACCGTGACGTAGTGTTGAGTCCCGAGGGATGATGCTAACGAGGCTGTGAGGCCAGCCAGAGCGTTAGCCTCCAGATTTTGTAAATGAGGTACATATTCGATAAAGAACTCGGCGAAGGTTGAAATAATGTTCAACGCAAATCCATGGTAAGGGATCAGGTCTTCATGGCGAACCTCGTATTGCCCTCTGATCTGGTTTACGACGAGTTTTGAGTCGCCGTAGGCTTCCAGATGGTTCACCCCCAGCTATTGTGCCAGCTGGAGTCCCATGATGAGAGTGTTGTACTCGACAACATTGTTGGAGCACGGCTTCAAAAGGGAGTAGGCGTGCTGGATGACCAGCTGATCGGGAGAGACCAAGACTACCCCCACTCTTGCGATAATTTAGCCTTTGGGGCCTGTTCTTGAAGTGCCATCGAAAAACATCCGCCAGACGGAGCTTTCTTCGGTGACGTTAGATTCTTGGACCTCATCCGGGATATCTTCATAGAGTCTGGAAGACTCCGGGATGGGGTGTGCAGCTAAAAAGTCGGCCAGAGCTTGACCCTTGACGGCTTTTTGCGGAACGAACACCATGTTGTATGGCGTTAGCAGAATCATCCACGTAGCTAGCCGAGAGTTTAATGAACCTGGCTTTGTCATGAGAACTCTGAGTGGATTGACTCGGGAGATGACATGAATCGTCTGTCCCGAGACATAATGGCGAGTCTTCTGGATGGCAAATACCAACGCCAAGCACTCCTTTTCAACGGGGTTGTACCGGTGTTCGGCCTCGATCAGTATTCTACTGAGGTAGTAGAGAGCTTGCTCATAGCCTGTATCGCTATTCTGAGCCAGCAGAGCGCCGAGGGAATGATCCATGGCACGGACGTAGAGGAGGAATGGTTTGCCGGCGACGGACGCCACTAGGACTGGCGGACTCGTCAGGTAAGCTTTGATGTCATCGAAACCTTTTTGGCATTCCTCTGTCCAGACGTAAGAGGCTCCCTTCTTCATAAGCTGAGTGAAGGGTCGACATTTTTCGGAAAGGTTTGCTATGAACCTCCGGATGTATGCCAGACGCCCCTGCAGGCCTCGAAGTTCTCGGAGGTTCTTCGGAGGGCCCATGTCGAGGATGGCTTTAATCTTCTCGGGATCGACATGAAAGCCTTTTGCCGTGATAATGAAGCCCAAGAACTTTCCGCTGGAAACCTCTAAGAAGGATTTAGTGTCACACCCCAGAACCAGAATACTGGAGAGCGGGGGCGAACATAGCCAACTACGTATATTGAAATAAAGTCCATCTCGCTATACGGTCACGGCTTTCTAGATATGAGGGTTTACTACAAGCCAACGGTCTCTTAAGGTCAAGCCTATTGTCTCAATCTCAAGCAAGTAATATAATTACAAGATGTTTGACCACCAAATATACAATAAAAGGCGTCCCAAATATTACATATCAGCTGATCATGAAGCTAGTCGTACAAAATGCTAGGACTAGCAAGAATTAAGTCATACATGATCAACCCTAGGATTTGTTAATCATGTTTACAGCCGGTAGGCAGACAGTAAGTAAATGCATCGAGCTAACAGGTGCTCGTCGGCTAAACGTCTCAAAAGAATAATTTGACAATTAAGTGAGCGAAACAAAATAGAAAACCCACTCGTAGCTCGGGTTTCTTCTAGTCGCCACCATCGGGCTGGAGGTTCGGTAGATCCTCGGGAGCTGCTCCGAAATCTGGCCACACAAAACCAGCTGGGTCAAACCCCAGAAAGAGCAAGTGCCAGAAAGGAGGCCACGAAATAAGAACAAAAGCCAGCATATCAGAACATAAGAAAATGGAAGAAAAGTACAAGTAACAAAGAGCACGTCAGGACAATAAACGACTAGGGACGTAGAACCATTCTGGGAGCCAGGTTACAACCCGTAAACCAAACAAGGACCGGGGTTGTAACCCTTCGCCTGAATAGCACCTTGCCTTTACCCAATTATTGTTAAAGCAAGTAGAACAATCAGGTTCAGGAGTACCAGGGTACAGGGCTAGACAAGACTTAGACAGAGCTAGACACCATCCATACACAAGTGGCCAAGCAATTTCTACGGCTTACTACTTCAACTAACTAGGGTTATCACAAGCCTAATTACTAACAAGATGAAATGAGAATTTCCCAGTCCCAAGCCCTGCAGACCATCCAGTTATCCTTCCGCGGGTTGAGAGTATGGTTGGGTACATCGCCCCGGAGACGATATACCCTTAGGTGACTTAGAGGGTGCAACACATGACAGTGTGCTGGAAATGTGCTCTACTCATCGGCAAGCTACAAGTCCAATTAAAGTGCCCAGATAACGAGACTGCCTGTGACTGGAAATTCTCCACGAACTATAGTTAGAACTAGTCATTAGCCTAATCCATGTTCAGTACGAATCCCTGACCGTAGGAAACGAGGGAGTCACGTCCTAGACATGATACAAGACAAGACAAGTGGATTTCACAAGCAAGCAAGCAGGAACACCCACGGTGTCAGAGTTGGTTATACAAGTCAAGTTAGCCGTCGCAACAGCATCAAGTCAAGTCAAGTTACAAGTTACAAGTCAAGAGTGCACCGCCACGGGCCACTATCAAGTTATCAGGTTACAAGTCAAGAATGCACCCCATTGGGTCACTATCATGAAGATCAGAGAGTACTAGGATCATGAATAACAGAAATTATGAAGACCGTACTAGTCGTAGCAATTACTGAAAATCGTGTCAGGTCGTGTTGGGTCAAGATAGTCGTGCTGTGTGGAACAAGATCTCAAAATCCTATCCACAAAGAGAAGCCAAGCTTAAAGAAATAAAACTAAAACTTCAAGAGCCAATGGGTTGCGCAAGGGATCAGGGGGTTGGATTGTGCAGGGTGTCTGCTGCGCAGGGTGCCAAGTGCGCAGGGGCACAGGGCGCAGGGTTGGGTGGCGCATCGACTGGCTTGCGCTAGATCGGTCGGCGCACGGGGCCAAGTGCGCAGGGGGAAGCAGGGGGAGCAGGGCCGATGCCGCAGAGGCCAATGGCGCACGGCCGAGGGCGCATGGGCCAATGGCGCATGGCCGAAGGTGCAGCGGCCGATGGCGCAGGGGCGCGCCCGCAATCGGGCAGCGGCCAGGGCTGTACGGTCAGCGACCAGCGCTAAAGAGCACGGCACGGGGGAAGGGCAGTACAAAGCAGCCAAGCGCACGGGGCGCAAGGCAGCGAAGCACGTGGGTCAGCAGCACGCTAAAGAGCGCACGCTGGGGAGGGGTCTTTTTCTTCCTCAAGCTTGAGAGGAATAACACCCATGGCTACAAATCTTTAAAACACCACAACTTTGCCAAATCACAACCAAATCTAGAATTTCAAAGTTCTATCTTGGGTAAAATTTGATTCTCTCTAACATAGGAACATCAAAACGCACAAAAATCGAACTTAAATAGATCAAAACCATGTAAATTCGAAAATAGTCAAAACTTAGATCTAGGAAAATGGAAGCTCTAAATCCAAAAATGTCAAGTTCTAATGTTGATCTCCATGTCCTAATCTTGCTAATGGACAAATAAAATATGGTGCTTATTTGTTGGCAAGGTGCACTTGCCTATGGTGTTGGTGGAGGAAGGAGGAAGAATAAGATGGAGAAATTAATGGAAATAAAGAGGAGAGAGAAAAGTTAGGTAGGATTTAATGGTGGAGGATATGTTGTGTTGAGGGTGGAGATTAGATAAGGTGTTCCAAATGCATGTTGAACCAAACCAAACCAATCCTTCTCCACGAAATAAAACCAAGCCAACTAAAACCGAGCCGAGCCGAAACCCAAAAATACGAGAAAAACCCAAAATTCTACAAGTTGAGAAAAATAAAAATGCATGGCAAAATCCAATTACGAGTATTAATACGAAATACAGGAAACGGGGGTGACAACTCTACCCACCTTAAAAGAATTCTGTCCTCGGAATTTAATCAAGGAGCTAGAGACTGCCACGACAAGTTACGCTAAGCACCAACAACTATACTAAACAGTTCAATCATACAATCATACATGTAAGCAAGGGATAGAAAGCATAAGGCATAAGGAAGACATTATACCTTACGAGTCAAACAAGTCGGGATATCGCGATCGGATGTCGTCCTCACGCTCCCACGTTGACTCACCTAGAGAGTGATGACCCCAAGAAACACGGACTAAACTAATAGTCTTGTTCTTGAGTATCTTCTCTCTCCGATCCAATATAGACACGGGCCTCTCCTTATACGAAAGGTTGGTACCAACAACCAGTTCCGAATGATCTAGGATATGGCTCGGGTCCGGGATATACCGTCGTAATTGGGACACATGAAATACATTATGCACCTCACTTAGCGACGGCGGAAGAGCAAGACGATAGGATACATCTCCTACTCGCTCCAGGATATCGAACGGCCCTATATACCTAGGACTAAGCTTTCCCCGCGCACCAAAATGAATGACACCGCGGTTAGGCGAGATCCTAAGGAATACATGGTCGCTGATAGCAAACTCTAAGGGACGCCGATGGGCATCGGCCCAATGTCGCTGGCGGTCTTGGGCAATACGAAGATGATCCCTGACTCTTCTGACTACTTCAACTGTCTGGGCAATCATTTTTGGACTGAGCATCTGCCTCTCTCCAACATCATCCCACGCTAGCGGGGATCTGCACTTCCTACCATACAGAGCCTCGAATGGTGTCATCTGGATGCTGGTCTGGAAGCTATTGTTGTACGAGAACTCCACCAGATGCAGGTGATCTTCTCACGAACCACCGAAGTCATGTGTACAAGATCTCAACATGTCTTCAAGAGTCTGGATGGTACGTTCTGACTGGCCATCTATCTGCGGATGATAAGCTGAGCTAAACTGAAGGTGAGTTCCCAAACTCCCTTGCAGGCTACGCCAAAAGTGTGATGTAAACCTTGAATCTCGGTGAGAGGTGATACTGACGGGCATACCGTGAAGCCTGACAATCTGTCTGAGATACATCTCTGCCAACTGAGCCGTTGACTGTCCAACTCTGAATGGGAGAAAATGAGCCACCTTCGTGAGCCGGTCAACTATAACCCAAATAGCATCTCGACCAGCCGGGGATCTAGACAATCCAGTCACAAAATCCATGGTCACGTGCTCCGACTTCCATTCTGGAATCTGCAAGGGCTGAAGAAGTCCAGTGGGCCTCTGATGTTCAGCTTTAACCTACTGGCAAACCAAACACCGAGAGACAAACCGGGCTATCTCCCTCTTCATGCCATTCCACCAGAAATGTTGACGAATATTACGGTACATCTTCGTACTACCAGGATATATAGAATACTGCAAACTGTGAGCTTCTGCCATAACTTCTTGTCTGATATCTCCACTGGATACACAAAGACGAGTGCCATGTCGAAGTGTACTATCTTCATGAATGCACAACTCTGGTCTTCTTCCTGCCTCACACTCTGCTCTGAGTCGCTGAGTCTTGGAATCTGCAGATTGCGCCATCTGGATCCTCTCAACTATGCTGGACTGAACCTGTAGACTGGCCATCAATGCCACGTTGGTAGGAAGAACCACTTTAATTCCCATCTTCTGAAGATCTTCCAACAACTCTGGTTGTGCCGTTAGGAAGTAAACTCCGGCCCTCCTGCTCAACGCATCTGCTACAACGTTGGCCTTCCCTGGGTGATACTGCAAATCTACATCGTAGTCCACCAGTAGCTCAAGCCATCTTCTCTGCCGCATATTAAGGTCCTTCTGGATGAAAACATACTTCAGGCTCTTGTGATCAGTAAATATCTCCACTCTATCTCCGTACAAGTAATGCCTCCACAACTTAAGTGCAAACACTACCGCTGCCAGCTCCAAGTCGTGGGTCGGGTAATTCTTCTCATGATCACGAAGTTGACGTGATGCATAAGATATTACCTTCCTATGCTGCATCAAGACACATCCTAATCCTCTGCCTGAAGCATCGTAATAAACTGTGAATCCTCCGGTCCCATCTGGAAGTGTGAGAATGGGAGCCGTTATCAAACCTCGCTTCAACTTCTCAAATGATTCCTGACACTCTGCTGTCCAAGCGAACTGCACATCCTTGCGGGTCAACTGGGTTATCGGCGCAAAAATCCTTACAAAATCTGAAACGAATCGCCGGTAGTAGCCGGCTAATCCAAGGAAGCTGTAAACTTCTACCACTGAGCTGGGTACTGGCCATGACTCGATAGCCACAATCTTCTGGGGATCTACTTCCACTCCTCCTCGAGTAATGATGTGACCCAAGTATGAAATACGATCGAGCCAGAACTCGCATTTACTGAACTTGGCGTACAACTGGTGCTCTCTAAGCCTCTGAAGGACGATTCTGAGATACTGTTCATGCTCTGCTTCGCTCTTGCTATAGACCAGGATATCATCTAGGAATACGATCACGAACTGATCCAAGTACGGCATAAAAATACGATTCATGAGGTCCATGAATACGACTGGCACATTGGTTGCTCCAAAGGGCATAACAAGGAACTCCCAATGCCCATATCTAGATCGAAAAGCTGTCTTCGGGATGTCCTGCTCTCTGACTCTGATCTGGTGGTATCCTGATCGCAAGTCTATCTTCGAAAACACTGAAGCCCCTCTGAGTTGATCAAACAAGTCATCTATCCTCGGGAGAGGGTATCTGTTCTTGATTGTCACTGAGTTCAAGGTACGATAATCTACACATAACCTAGACGTACCATCCTTCTTTTTCACAAGAAGCATCGGGGCTCCCCAAGGCGATCCACTTGCACGAATGAATCCCTTGGTCCTGAGTTCTTCAATCATCTTGTACAAAATCTCCAACTCTGAAGGCGTCATCCTGTAGACTCGCTCTGATACTGGTGTTGCTCCGGGGATCAAGTCTATAGTGAACTCGATCTTCCGCTCTGGCGTATCCCTGGAAGTTCCTCTGGAAAGACATCTGAAAACTCTTCAACTATCCGGGGCAACTACACTGCTGCTACTGCCATCCACAATACTGGAGAAGTTGGCTCCACCGTGCCTCTGGAAAATAAAAACTCTGGCTCTCCTGGAATGCTGAAAACAACCCTGCCAACATGGCAGTCTATCCTAGCATACTGGTTCCTCAACCAATCCATGCCTAAGACTACATCATAGTCTGCCATAAGGAATTCTATAAATCTAGCGGGGAACTCTCTACCGCTAACTACGATCCGACACGAGGAAAACACTCGATCTACTCCCACAAGACCATTACCAGTAAGTATATTGAGCCTCACTGATAATGACTCGGGCTCCAATCCTATCCGTGTCGCGAATCGTGCAGACATGAATGAATACGATGCACCAGAATCAAATAATACCAATGTTGGAGAGGAGTTGACGAGAATAGTACCTACCACTACCTCACCTGGTGCAACTTCTTCTTCCATAGCCATCATCACGGCCTGACCTCTAGCTGCGGGTCCCCTCTGCTGGAAACCTCTCTGCCTGCTCTGTACTTGGGCTTGGGTGTACTGCTGCTAGTTCTGCTGATGAAACGCCTGGGCCTGAGGCAACAATGGCCTCGGGTACTGCTGCTGCTGCATAGGTGCTGGTCCCCTAATCGATGGACTGGTTAGGTTGGAAGAGGAAGAACTACCCCTATTCGGGCAAGCTCCAATCTTGTGATCTGCCGCTCCACAAGCCAGGCACAATCCTTGCGCCCTATGACAATCTGCCACTACATGGCCTGGCTTCCCACAATGAGAACATCCCATCGCGGAAGTCTGCTTCTGCTTCTGCTACTGCGGGTACGTCGGGGTCGAATGCTGAACCGACGTTACTGAGGCCGCCCGCCTCGGAGTTCCAATAGTCAAACTCCTAGCTGCCGGGGCTGGAGCTGATGATTGGTGCATCTGACTGTGGGACCGTTTCCTACCTACGGTCCTATCCACGATCCTCTGGGAGGTATACTCATGCCTCCTAGCTACTCTCAATACTGCATCGAACGTCTGGTGCTCGAACTGCTCAACTGCCAGCAAGATCTCCAAATGCAGTCCCTGCTGGAACCGCTGGGCCCTATCAAACTCAGTCGTCACCAAGGTGGGGGCAAACCTACTGAGTCTAGAAAACTCAGATGCATAACTGTCAACTGTTCTGCCTCCTTACTTCAAGTTGGTAAATCACGCATATAGGTCATACCGAGCTACAGCATCAAAATACTTCATCTGGAATCTCTCTCTAAATACTGCCCAAGCAATGGGTGCCACTAATCCCATGGCCTACGCTGCCCACCAACTGCGAGCTAAGTCCAGCAACTGTAGCCGTACCACGGCCACCTTCTCATTCTCAGGTGTTCTAGCTGCTTCCAGAATCACCTCGGTATCCTGAAGCCAAGCGTCTGCGGCAATCGCATCTTCGCTGCCGTCGAAGAATGGAGGGTTCAAGCACTTGAAGCTGTTGGCCGCACTGTTCCCTGGATGACCGCCTCTGGTCAAAGCATCTGCCACTGCCTGGTGCAAGGTATCTCCTCTGCGATCTTGAGTAGTTATCAAGGCCCTGATGAGACCTACCAAGGTGCCATCATCAGGCTCGGCAGGCTGAATGGGCTGAACTGGGGGCTCTCCTCCAGTAGGTATAACTCGGAAGGCAACTCCGGAATGCTGGGCTTGATCTCCTGGTTGCTGGTCCACATGAAATGATCTACCTTGCTGATCGGTGGGGTCAGGTACAGTGTCGCTAAAGAAGACGACACATGGAAAACAATGAGGAAGGACCAGGACAGATCAACAATACAAGCATGTGATGAGGGCAAGAATCCAAAGATTTTAGAGGATATGAACGGAGATCAAGGACGAAATAATGATTGAGACATCTATTGGTAAACCCTCATATTTCTTGATCGACAAGACCTGTATGGGCCACCACTTAAACCATGTCACGCTCCAGAACCAGAATACTGGAGAGCGGGGGCGAACATAGCCAGCTACGTATATTGAAATAAAGTCCATCTCACTATACGGTCACGGCTGTCTAGATATGAGAGTTTACTACAAGCCAATGGTCTCTTAAGGTCAAGCCTATTGTCTCAATCTCAAGCAAGTAATATAATTACAAGATGTTTGACCACCAAATATACAATAAAAGGCGTCCCAAATATTATATATCAGCTGATCATGAAGCTAGTCGTACAAAATGCTAGGACTAGCAAGAATTAAGTCATACATGATCAACCCTAGGATTTGTTAATCATGTTTACAGGCCGTAGGCAGACAGTAAGTAAATGCAACGAGCTAACAGGTGCTCGTCGGCTAAACGCCTCAAAAGAATAATTTTACAATAAAATGAGCGAAACAAAATAGAAAACCCACTCGTAGCTCGGGTTTCTTCTAGTCGCCACCATCGGGCTGGAGGTTCGGTAGATCCTCGGGAGATGCTCCGAAATCTGGCCACACAAAACCAGCTGGGTCAAATCCCAGAAAGAGCAAGTGCCACAAAGGAGGCCACGAAATAAGAACAAAAGCCAGCATATCAGAACATAAGAAAATGGAAGAAAAGTACAAGTAACAAAGAGCACGTCAGGACAATAAACGACTAGGGACGTGGAACCATTCTGGGAGCCAGGTTACAACCCGTAAACTAAACAAGGACCGGGGTTGTAACCCTTCACCTGAATAGCACCTTGCCTCTACCTAATTATTGTTAAAGCAAGTAGAACAATCAGGTTCAGAAGTACCAGGGTACAGGGCTAGACAAGACTTAGACAGAGCTAGACACCATCCATACACAAGCAGCCAAGCAATTTCTACGGCTTACTACTTTAACTAACTAGGGTTATCACAAGCCTAATTACTAACAAGATGAAATAAGAATTTCCCAGTCCCAAGCCCTGCAGACCATCCAGTTATCCTTCTGCGGGTTGAGAGTATGGTTGGGTACATTTCCCCGAAGACGATATACCCTTAGGTGACTTAGAGGGTGCAACACATGACAGTGTGCTGGAAATGTGCTCTACTCGTCGGCAAGCTACAAGTCCAATTAAAGTGCCCAGATATGGAGAGTGCCTGTGACTGGAAATTCTCCATGAACTATAGTTAGAACTAGTCATTAGCCTAATCAATGTTCAGTGCGAATCCCTGACCGTGGGAAACGAGGGAGTCACGTCCTAGACATGATGCAAGACAAGACAAGTGGATTTCACAAGCAAGCAAGCAGGAACACCCACGGTGTCAGAGTTGGTTATACAAGTCAAGTTAGCCGTCGCAACAGCATCAAGTCAAGTCAAGTTACAAGTTACAAGTTACAAGTCAAGAGTGCGCCGCCACGGGCCAATATCAAGTTATCAGGTTACAAGTCAAGAATGCACCCCATCGGGTCACTATTATGAAGATCAGAGAGTACTAGGATCATGAATCACAGAAATCATGAAGACCGTACTAGTCGTAGCAATTACTAAAAATTATGTCAGGTCGTGTTGGATCAAGATAGTCGTGCTGTGTGGAACAAGATCTCAAAATCCAATCCACAAAGAGAAGCCAAGCTTAAAGAAATAAAACCAAAACTCCAAGAGCCAATGGATTGCGCAAGGGGTCAGAGGGTTGGATTGCGCAGGGTGTCAGCTGCGTAGGGTGCCAAGTGCGCAGGGGCACAGGGCGCAGGGTTGGGTGGCGCATGGACTGGCTTGCACTAGATCGGTTGGCGCAGGAGGCCAGGTACGCAGGGGGAAGTAGGGGGAGCAGGGCCGATGGCACAGAGGCCAATGGCGCACGACCGAGGGTGCATGGGCCGATGGCGCATGGTCGAAGGTGCAGCGGTCGATGGCGCAGGGGCGCGCACGCAATCGGGCAGCGGCCAGGGCTGCACGGTCAGCGACCAGCGCTAAAGAGCGCGGCGCGGGGGAAGGGCAGCGCAAAACAGCCAAGCGCACGGGGCGCAAGGCAGCGAAGTACGCAGGTCAGCAGCACGCTAAAGAGCGCACACTGGGGAGGGGTCTTCTTCTTCCTCAAGCTTGAGAGGAAGAACACCCATGGCTACAAATCTTTAAAACACCACAACTTTGCCAAATCACAACCAAATCTAGAATTTCAAAGTTCTATCTTGGGTGAAATTTGATTCTCTCCAACATAGGAACATCAAAACCCACAAAAATTGAACTTAAATAGATCAAAACCATGTAAATCCGAAAATAGTCAAAACTTAGATCTAGGAAAATAGAAGCTCCAAATCCAAAAATGTCAAGTTCTAATGTTGATCTCCATGTCCTAATCTAGCTAATGGATAAATAAAATATGGTGCTTATTTGTTGGCAAGGTGCACTTGCCTATGGTGTTGGTGGAGGAAGGTGGAAAAAGAAGATGGAGAAATTAATAGTAATAAAGAGGAGAGAGAAAAGTTAGGTGGGATTTAATGGTGGAGGATATGTTGTGTTGAGGGTAGAGATTAGCTAAGGTGTTCAAAATGCATGTTGAACCAAACCAAACCAATCCTTCTCCACGAAATAAAACCAAGCCAACTAAAACCGAGCCGAACCGAAACCCAAAAATACGAGAAAAACCCAAATTCCATAAGTCGAGAAAAATAAAAATGCATGCCAAAATCCAATTATGAGTATTAATACGAAATACGGGAAACGGGGGTGACATTTAGCGGGGTTCATCTTGAGTTGGTGCGCCTGCATGAGATCGAAGACTGTCTTCAGGTCTTGTAGGTGATCTCCTTTGAGACGGCTCTTGCCTGCGATGTCATCAACATAGCATTCGACTGTCTTGCGAAGATGCTGACGGAAAATGGTGCTTATAGCTCATTGGTATATGGCACCGGCGTTCTTCAAGCCGAAGGGCATCACTGTGTAGCAGAAAATGCCCTTTGGAGTCCTAAATGACGTATATTTTGCGTCATCGAGGAATATCTTGATCTGGTTGTAGCCCGAATATCCGTCCATGAAAGACATGCGTTCGAAGCCACATGTGTTGTCGATCATCACGTCAGTGATGGAAAGCAGGAATTCATCCTTCGGAGAGGCGAAGTTAAGATCCCTGAAGTCGATGCAGACTCGAATATTCCCATTCTTCTTAGTGACAGGGACAACGTTGGCCACCCAATCCGGGTGTTGTTCTTCACAGATGAAGCCGCTGGTCAGGAGTTTGTCCACCTCCTGATCGATAACGTTCATGATGTCCGGATGAAAGCGTCGCTGTTGTTGTTTGATAGGCTTGGCATCGGGCAAGATGTTGAGCCTATGCATCGCGATTTGAGGATCGAGTTCTGACATATCTTCGTAGCTCCAGACGAAGACATCAAAATATTCTTTAGCCAGTTGGATTAAAGACTCCCGATCTACTCCTTTTAGGCTTTTGCTGATGAAGATGGGTTTGGAAGAAGATCCATCCCCAAGGTCGATCTGTTCGACTTCGTCTTCGGTAGGGGGTTCGCGTAGCTCAAAACGAGACTCCCATTGTTCTCCTAAGCGTTGTATCCAAGGTTCTTCTTCGAAGAATTCTGGCGCTTGATCTTCGCCTTTATCTTCTTGAGGTTGAGTGGATGTCATGTTGGCTAACAGCACTCTCTTGAAGACTGAGCCGATACTGGTATCGGAATCCTAAGTTGATGCTTCAGACGAATGAGAATGTTCTGCTTCTTTTGCCTTCGAACTCTCTGGAGTTGACGGCGGTGTGACATAGCCTATCCCCCGTCGAGTCCGATTATAATAGTCCTGCGACTTTCCTTTAGGTGTTGGACGCCGAAGAGGAAGACCTCGACCCTTGCCATAGTTCAGGCCTTTGTTGCTTTTTAGGTCGTAACCCATCTTTTGGATGAGGTACTTTGCCTTATCCGTGTACCGATAGACTTGTATTCTATCGGTATCTGGTTCTGGCTCGAGTGGTGGGAGGTTTTGATGACGCTCGACTTTGCCGAAAATGATGGATTCTTCGTCTCGACTCCGCGGTGGGACTACAGAACACACCCCTTGGAATGGGACTACTCGATTTACATGATTGACGGTCGTTATTTGTGTTTGCAACGACTGTAGAGCGTTATCTAATATATACATGGCATTCCAATGTGGAAGACTAGAATAATTAAAAGACACTCTTTTATTGATGAAATACGAGATTTTATTCCGCGAGATTACATTGTCCAGAGAGGGTGCGTCTACATCAGCAGAGATATATTCCCCTAGCTCTTCATCTGTGAGTACTGGGATTGGCTCGGGAGAGTCCACCACAGCTTTGATTTCGGGGTCCGAGAGGGCTATGTGGGCCTTTTCTGGCAGCTTGGATTGCGGCGGCTTGCCCTTAAGACGCACCTTCAGAGGTGCCTCAACCGCGCCTTCGGTGATGGGTGCCTTCCCGTGTAGTTTTGCTACGAGGGAAGCCAATGTTTGAGGCGGCTTTCCCTTGAGTCGTATCTTCAAGGGAGCTTCAGTAGCAGTTGGTGCTTTCCCGGGTAGCTTGATGTTCATGGGAGGCAACTTCTGAGGCGGCTTGCCTTTGAGTTAGATCTTCAAAGGAGCGTTGGGAGTCATCTCAGGCTCCATATCCGGCTCTGCTACCGTTTTTGCCACGTCGTTAGCATCATTGGCTTCCTTCTCGTCAGGTGATTTGTACAAGTAGGAATCAGTGAAGTAGGCTTCAACGCCTTTGAAAGGGTCAATGTCTGCGAACTCCGTCCGGATGACGTCGTTGGTGGACACGTACTTCATACATTGGTAGAGTGTGGATGGCACCACCATGTACTCATGCAGCCATGGACGACCCAACAGGAGGTTGTAGTTGACGTCGGCATCCACGACGTAACAAGTCACCTCAGTTCTGAGGTTACCGATATGGCACTTTAGACGTATCTTGTCTAGTGGCTCGCTTTTGCTAGCGTTGAAGCCACTGGTTGTTGTGTTGGAAGGCGCCAGTCGGTACATTGGGATCCCCAGTATTGAGAGCAGCGTCTTCGGAATGATGCTGAGGGAAGACCCTAGATCGATCTGAATCTGCTTCACCTTGACAGAACCGATATACCCTGTATAATACAGCGGCCTGTTGTGTCGGTTGTGCTTGAGCAGCATGTCTTGTTGGGTGAAGGTTATATTGGGGATAACCTCATCTGCACAATGACAGTACGCACATGCAGTTGGGAGATCTTCAGGCTGCTTGACCTGACTGATGAAGGACTCAGCATCCTTCAGGGCTTCACAAAGAGCTTCGCGAGTGTCCTTAGAAAGACGAAGGAGCTCAAACAGAGAAAGGCGGGCAGGAGTACTGGCAAGTTGTGACAGTTTGTCAAAGTTGTGGGGCTTGGCTAACCTCGAAGCATTCTTCTTTCGCAGAGGCCTGTCGAAATGAGCCTCTACATGCTTCTGCTTATTGGCTGCTGAGGGCTTAGACGGGCCCTCTTCCTGGGCAGCAGGGATGGTGCAGGGAGGCACCACCTTGACGGCAGCTTCGTCGGGTTGGGCGTTCTGTTGTGAACGCGTTTGTACAGGAAGAGCCTCTTCTGTAGAGGTAAAGACCATACGGCAAGACTTGATCTTCTTGCCTTTGGTTTTGGAGGCAGAGCGTACCTCCGGTTGAGTAACCTCGGAGACGAGATCAGGGTGAACCCATAAGATCTCTCCCTGAGATGTGGTAAGTAGGATGAGTCCACTCACGTTGTCACGAGTAGGTGGTAAGTTAACCACCTCCATTGTCGCCTTAGGGATAGGGACGACGCCATCTTGTATTGCAGTTGGCGGCAAGGTGCCGAACTGGAGCGGCACCATGTTGGCCGAAATCGTATTCTCTTCGTAGTCGACGGAATAACATCCGTATTGATCATGCACTGGATGTAGTTTTTGAGGACGTAGCAGTCCTTGGTTGGATGTCCGACAAACCGATGGTAGTGACAATACCTCGGATTGTCCACTTTTCCAACCTCTTTCGGATGCTTTGGGTCCAACAACTTGATCGTGTCACCCTGCTTCAGTATATCAAAGAGTTGCAGGGTATCTTCATCGTTGAAAGAGTACACCTCCTTTGGCCTTGGTGCAAGTGGAGGCTTCTGAGTAGGTGTTGATGCACCTTTTGAGGCATTGATTGTCAACGCCTGTTTCTCCTTCGTCTCTCGTCCGGGGTTGTTGGCTGCAGGCCGTTTCCCCTTGTCTTCAAAGGCGAGGAAACTGACTCCCAGAAGACGAGCATTGGCCGCCTTCTTTTCTGCGGCCTCGGCTTCGATGATCAGGAAACTCCAGTCGGGAGAAGAAGTAGAGTTGAGCCAGAGTTTGACTGCAGACAGCATGTTCATGCAGCAGGAGGAGAGGAGTGCATGTTCTGGCATGCCCGGGGGCAGTCTGAAGTAGGCCTCTCGGAAGCATTCAATGAATAACCGAACTGTTTCCTTCTCCTTCTGGCATATCTCTATGAGAGACGCCATTGTCATGTCCTTCCCGCCGTCATAGAAACGGTGGAGAAAAAGGCACGTCAAATCGTCAAAGGACGATATGGAATTATCGGGAAGGCTGAAGTACCAGTCGTACGCCACTCCTTTCAGTGCGTCGACAAATATGCTGGTGAGTAGCGCATCCTCTTTCGGGAGATGTCCCGTCTAAGACTGGAAATACGTCAGATAGCGACGCGGAGAGTCCTTCCCGTAGTACGGCGTTAATGTTTATGGTTTATACTTAGGAGGATAAACCACTTTGTTCCATTCGAGGGGATAAGGTTGGGGGATGCCCATCTTTTAGTGCTCCTCTTGTCTCGTCTTGGACTCAAAGTGCTCGCGCAGGTCCCTGATCATCTCGACCACATCTTCCGTGGAGCTGGGAGTCGAGAAAGGTGGTACCACCTGGAGTTGAGCATTTGAGGGCTCCGATGTCCGGGGGGCTTCGCGACGATCCGTATCCAAGGATACCCGTTGAGGGGGTACACTTGACTCTCTATTGGCCCCTGGTTCGAGACCAGTAGAAGGTGTCCTGGCCAAAGCTGATCGTATCTCAAACACTGCTTGAGTCAGTGTTTACATAGAGGCAAAGAGGGTTTTGAGTCCTCCCTCCAAGGTATCCATGGGCTGGACGAGGTCCGCTGGTGGCGCATCCGAATCGACGTCACCCCCAGTCATGTAGACTGTTATGGCATGGCTGGAATCGGATGGCTCGGTTGAGGCTTTGCTTTCGGCCTCACTCTCATTTAGAGGATTTGTTGTTCCCGGAGCTTCGTCTTGGCTACCCCCAGCTATGTTCCTGAGGGCTTCTTCGTCTTTGGGAGGAGGATCAACAAGGGCTTGACTACCCCCAGCTTTCTCCAAGAGCTTATTTCTCTCCCGAGTGCCTTCGAACACTCCGGAGGACAAGACGGTTGTTTTGGATTTCCTCGGCTGGCTCTTGGACGAGGAAATGCCAGTCGTCTTTCGGACCGATGAGGAGTTGGAGATTACATTGCATGAAGCAACCTCTAGTTCTGGCTTCTCTATTGTTGACACTTTCTTCCCGAGGCGACGTCGGAGGGGTGTCGATGACTGCAGCCACTGGAACATCGACTGTCTTGGTAGGACTACTGACTTGCAACAGCAGTTGATGGTGACCACAGCACAAGTGTGCCCTGTGAGGGGCGCATCGTGCTTGACAGTCGACTCTCCTGATCGGCGCTTGTGAGTGATCACGTTACGCATATCGTTGGAGGAGAGTGCTACCTTCGCACCCCCTTCAGACGCATGGCAAGGCCAAGCGCCGGGGTGGTCAGGTGAATGCTGCACCCCCTAACCTAACACTAAACAGGTGCCCCGATCAGTAGTAGTAGAACAATATTTAAAGTGACTTGAACGAACCTCAGACGCACAACCCGAAGGGGAGCGGGGGTTCAAGACCACTGGGTTTGCCTTACTCGACTTGGTTATGAATGCAATAGATGCGCCCAAGTGAGATAAGGACTTTGAAGGTTGGCTCGTTTCTGGCGCCGCAGCACCTGAGTCAACCTTATACAGCATACCATCAGCAGCGCACATGATTGTGAGCGTATCCTTCTGGCTTGCTGCTGGCATAGCACGTTTGGGACGTATGGCCCGTGCTGCCTTGGACTTCTTCATACCAGGCCGCTGGGGCGCGTAGTACTCAAAATCCAAATTCTCCTTGCTACTACAGCGAGTGAGTCTGTCAAAGACAGAGACCTTCTGTGGCGCATCAGAGATTATGTGCGGGGTATTGGCTGCGCCCCTGCTCCGTCGACGCATCTTCTTCGCCTGAGAGGGAGATGGCTGGGGAATGTGGTCAGCCGTACGTTTCCCCGAGAGATGCGCTGCACCGGTAGGCGCATCTTGGTTGCTGAGGACGTCAGCAGGAAGGGAAGGCTGGATCAGCGCATCCCCTTCGGTGGTGGTGCCAGAGGCGTCGACCTTGTGCACCCAAACTCGGCGGGTCTTCTTCGGCTTTGGCAGCCACTTCGAAGGACTCGTACTTCCTTTAGAGATGAACTCCTCATACGCCTATTGATTGAGGCGTACAACCAGCGTCTTGTGGGAGGAGCCCACCTTCACATCGTCGGATTGTGACACAGCTTTCTCGGTGGAGGAGAAAGAGTTCTCCAGCATAGTCGCCAGCTTGTTTGCCATTAAAATTTTTGATTGCAAATTTCAATACAAACAGAACAGTGTTACAATATAGGACTTAGACGTAGTCCTAGGAGTACACTTTTGTTTATCTGGGTCCCTTGTGCCGATGGAGCGAGTGGTAATGCGTTGACTCCGTTGACGATCTGACGACGGTTATCGGTTCTCTGAAGGTTTGGATTGCTCTGGGTGCCGGAGCTTGCTGAGAGGAGGAAGACGTTGAGTGTCTGTATATGCCTTTCTGGTTGTGCGATGTCTTTGTCTGTCTACGAATGTTCGTCTATGTGTGTGTGTAGGTAGGTGTGGAAGAAGAAAATGATCCCCCTATTTATATAGTCTGCAGGCTGGCTACTCATGCGCGCATATATAGGATGCACCTGGACGCGGAGACGCCACGTGGTGATTGCTGATGGAGGAGCATAGATGATGCACCCTGATTGAAGGGTTGAATTCTTCATACTGCTGTTGTGGGCCGGCACATAGCAGAGAAGAGGATTTTTTTGTTGCTGAGATCTTGGGTGAATCGAGTCAAAGGTCACGTGTTATCGGCCCATGGCTCGGAGATCTCGGATTTGGTAGAGGATGATCTGGTAGGATGCGCCTGGGATTGGGCGCATGAGGAGACTTTGGCTCGTAACCTTTAGGAGTCGCGAACCATTTGGGGCGCATGGCTTTTGAGGCACATGCGAAGCTTCAGTAGTGACTTTACTTCTGTCTTTTGGGATCAGCAAGAAATCTGGGACGCATGGGTTTTAAGGCGCATGTAGAGCTTCAGTAGTGACTTTACTTCTGTCTTTAGGGATCAAAGAGAAAGTCTGAAACACATGGCTTTTGAGGCGCATGCAGAACTTTGGGCGCATGGCCGCGGAGGCGCATGCGAGTGGTTGGGCGGCCACGTGACTCGTAACCGCCAAAGGAAAGTAATGATGATACTGACGTTGGCGACGCTTCATTTTCTGAAAAAGCTGTCAACTATTCAGTCCTCGAGAGGCGTGCTGCCAACTCTGTCAGACTTCAGCATTTAATGTTCTTTGACAAGTGATGGACTGTCGGAGTGGGCACATCGATCGGCGTTCCACTAGGCGCATGGGGGCCGCATGGAGGCGTATTCTTGTGAAGCGCTTAGTGCTGAGGGGCGCGTCTGTGTGATGTGCGGTCTGGCCGGCACATTTGACACATCTTTTGGTACGACTATTACGTTCTTCGAGTGCTTTAAATAGCTGTTTTTGACTTGGCTGAATTCGAAGCGTCAGGTTCATCCATTTAATGCAAATTTATTGTACGAGATTCGGAGAGCCATCCACTTGGCACATGGGTTTGATTTGCCCGACCTATAAATAGTGGCATGGAGAGAGAGTTTGCTTTTCGTTCTCTCACGTCTTCCCGAAATGAAATTGTTTACTCGAGTGCATTCTGTTGATGAGATGTTCCCGAGGGTGAAGATGCGATGCATTGTCTTCATTGATACACTTGAAGGTGACTGTTACATCCAAAAGTCGGAGTCGAGGGCTTCTGAAGCAGACAGAAGGTGCCTGTTGTATCCAAAGATCGAGATGCACGAGCCCCGTCTTCGTTATGTGGGAAGAGCCGCAGATCGAAATTGCGGTGCTGCAGCTTTGAGGGCTCTTTCTTCCTTCAAAATGGGTGTTGCCCATTCTGGTTGTGTTGAAAGCTGCTCCTTTAGCCGCAGTTTCAATTACGGTCTTCCTTCGCCTTTGGAGGCTCTTTCGAAGCCTCCCCTGGCCACAGGTTGGCTTGCGGTGCTCTTCTCTTCCTCGGTTTGGGGAGCTCTTCCTCCAGCTAGAGGGTTGATTGCCATCCTCGTTCTGCTCAATAAATGCTTTATTAGTCGAAGCATTTAGACGGCGGTGAGCCTGGTTGGAAGAGTGGCACATAACTGAGCTGATGAAGGGATGCACATAACTGAGGATGCACATAACTGAGCTGCTGAAGGGATGCGCCCGGCTGGGAGCACATGGTGGGATGCACATGAGGGCGCATGGTGAGATGCGCCTGTTCGAGAGCGCATGATGATGCTGTGCCTGGCTGTAGACTTAGGGTCTTTTCTTTTTGTAGAAGTTCTCCTTTGTACAGCCCTTTTTAAGACATGTAATAGACTTTTATCTGGCGCATGTAGTGTTTGGCGCATAGGATTTCTGATCGTGAAATTCCATGCTTCTACAAACACGACTACAAATTTATCGATTTGGGGTCGGAAGACTCGGTTCATCAGATCCATGAAAGTGGCTGGGGTATTCATCAAACCGAAGGACATGACTAGGAATTCATAATGACCATATCGAGTGCAAAAGGCAGACTTTGATACGTCATCGGACTTGACTTCAACTGATGATAGCCTGAACGAAGATCAATTTTTGAAAATGTTGACGCATCTTGCAGTTGGTCAAACAAGTCATCGATTCATGGCAAGGGATACTTCTTCCGTACGGTCGCCTTGTTGAGTTTACGATAGTCGATGCATAGCCGCATCGATCCATCCTTCATTTTCATGAACAGTACGGAAGCTCCCCACGGAGAGATGCTAGGGCGAATAAATCCATGGTCTATCAACTCTTGTAATTGCACCTTTAGTTCTTTCAGTTCTGCTGGAGCCATTCGGTAAGGCGCTTTTGATATCGGCCGTGTATTCGGGAAAGTGTCGATGCTGAATTATATTTCTTGATCCGGTGGCATCCCAGGCTTCTCGTCAGGGAAAAAATCAGGGAAATCTGCCACAACATCAGTCTGTATTGTGTCTGTAATATCCTTTCTCGTATCTCGAACTGATGCTAAGTATCCCGCACAACATACGCCTCACCGAGATTGCCGATACCATCATTGCTGTCTTCGAGACCGTACTATACGAATATGAGAACTCTGTCTCGCTAGGAAGACGAAACACCACTTTTTTCTCCGTGCACTCGATTGTTGCATGACAAGCACCCAACCAATCCATGCCCAGGATTATGTCGTACTCTTTGATGTCTAGTACGACGGCTTCCAAGGATAGATTTCTTATTTCGATACAAATATGGCCATTCCTACAAATAAAGTTTGCAGGCATATCGACTCCTGATGGAGTGCTAACGTTAATGTTCATATCTAGTGATTGCATGGTTATTTTTTCTCATAATCAGTAGATATAAAACTATGCGTTGCACCCGAATCGAATAGAACCCGAGCAGTTATATTTTTGTAGAGTAATATACCTGTTACAACAGTATCGGATGCGAATGCCTCGTCCCGAGTTAATGCATAAACTCAGCCTTGAGCTCCATGGCGTTGATTCTGCGAGCTCACGGATACCGCATTTGTGCCTTGTAGTGTAGGTGCTTTATACTGATTCGGAACGTTCCTTGGTGGGTTGTGTTGATTCAAAAAAAATTTCGGACAATGCGTAGCTATATGGCCTACTTCGTCACACTTGTAGCAAGTTCTCGTGATGCAATCGGTTGTCCGGTGCCCACGCCTACTTCATCTCTTATAGTGTTGTCTGCCATGGCCCCTGTTATCAAATGTGTTCGGACGTTTTGATACTCTCGATCCCCTGGCATCGTTAGGACGCTTGTTGAAGTTGTTACGGACGACTGGCATAGCTCGTTGTGACATATGGCCAAAGATCCGCTCGCTATCTAGAGCCGCATCGTAGGATTCACGGTAGGTCTGGCATCTTTGGTTCATGACATCTCGATGCAGTTCGTCGTTCAGGCCTTGTTGGAAGCGTTTGCACCATACTTCTTTGTTGGACAGGAAGACGCCAGCAAACTTTGCTAGTTTCGAGAAGCTCGAATCATAATCATCGACTGACATATTTCCCTGTCGCAACATCATGAACTCGTCTTCTTTTTTACGACGGACAGCGCGAGGAATGTACTGCTCAAGAAAGGCTGTCTTGAACATTTCCCAGGAAATCTTGGTGTTAGGGTCAATTTTATAGATTTCTTGTTTCTTCGATGTCCACCAGTCGTATGCTCTGAGAGATAGCTGTACCGCCGCATAAGTCACCTTCTGGGATCCTTCGATGCAGAGAAGATTAAATAAGTCCTCAATCTCCGCAAGCCATCCCACTATCACATCAAGCTCTGCTTGGCCATTGAACTTCGGCGGGTTCATCTTACGAATCTCGATGCTTTGATCAAAGAAGAAGAGTTCACCCCTTGTGGTCGAACTTCTTCCTCGACTTCTTGACCGTCTTCCTTCTTTTCGGACGCCACGACCGTTGCATTGACGTTGGCCGCCATATTGTTCACTATCTGAGTCAGGGCATCCATCTGCTTCTGCTATACATCAAATTGGGCTTTGATTTGCATCTGAAGTTGTTGCTACTACAGCTCCATCAACTATAGCATTTTCTCCATCGTCGTCTCGCTAGGGCCAGTACTCTTCGAACTCGATATACTATCCACGGTTTGGGTTGTTGTGTCAAGATTATTCTTAACTTTCTTAGTCATTCCTAGAAAACAAAGTAAACCCGTTAGTATTTTTCAAAATATCTACGGGCTTACCTGTATGGAACTTTTATTTCACGCATCATGTCGACAAGCATTCAATCGAGCAATCGCAACGAACATTCCAACAATGAAACACCTTTCGAAAAACCAAAAAAATATAATTGTGCTCTGATACCAATTTGTTATGCCCCGAGTCGACAAACCGTTCGTCTTCGATGTTATTATGCCGAATCGATCGTCCTTGCTAAGGCGTGATGCCCTATGAGTCTGGAATTGCACTCGTACAAGGCAAGAATGTTACGTTGATTATTATATTGAAACACCAAGTTGATACTTCATAAATCACATCAGAATATACGACGCAGTTTAGGAAGATAGAAATGTGTTTTTTATTATAGCTTGCAACGACGTGCAAGTCGTAATTATATTGGATGCCGTTGCGGCTACATTGATTGAAATAAAAGAAATATACTCGACAAGCTGCCTGAACTAACATATGTCGTTCCATACATTCGCCCCTTTATACATAAGCCTTTGATTGAATTGGCTTCAAAATGCTTCAGAATAGGAAGAGCTTCAAAATGCCTCCCTGCACTTCAGCTTCAGTTTAGGGCTCCCACAGCACCTGGGGAGTTGGGGAGGGGGTTAGCAAAACACAATTGCTAAGTGGACGAAATGAACCCACTCAGCTAAACTGACTCTGATTGTTAAAGAAGGCATGCCATAGAGTTTTCTTTCTATTTAGAACTAAATGAATTCAGTTCATATCGATTGCCACCTTTGATGTAGTAAAGCATACATTGAAGCATAGTAATTTATCACAATTCTTACTACGGCCGTGCTCGTCCCTGCATAAAATACAGATAATATTTACTACCTGCATAAGATAAGAGGTGAGCATGCTCTATCTTATATGCGGTCATTGGTGTTACCACCACTTGGGACTATCTCAATGATATTTTGGCCCGTTCAGTCTAGATTGCAAGCCTGACTGACGGTCCTAAAATGCATCAGTGCCGAAGCACGATTATTCATTCCCCCTAGGTCGATTCGATACCGATGTCCCGGATATTGATTCGAGGAAAATCAAACTTGTGCACAAGCTGTCCATGACCATGCTAATGCGTGAAATATGCAAACATGTTTGTATAGCGCAGACAGTATTGAATGACATTATCATTTCTTCCAACTCATGCAACGATTCATTTTCCCCAAAGCCATACTTCCAATTTAGCGTCCCGTAGGTACCAAATTGCCCGAGGCATCATAAGCCACGATCGACGTTTCATATTATTTTGTAGCACGTGAAATAGTCTATCTTTTTACTAGAACCTTAAACTTTCTCGTTTTGGTGCGAAACTTATATTTTCAGAGTAGATTACTCTAAATAGATAAATTTTTCCCGAGTTCTTGATCTTAGTGGATTGACATGCATTAAACTTGGCACCGTCGATTTGAATAACTTCGAGGCAAAGGAATTTTGTTTGCGAGACATAGTATAAAAGAAGTGGCCGAATCACCCACCAAGTACTTTGATCGTGCCGACTATTGAAGCGCTTTGCAACGTTCAAGCCTTAGTTACGTAAGTTCCTGCAATGGCACCAACACTTAGTTAGAATTCTTTCTTTATTCCTTCGCTTCAAAATTCGTAGATTGCATTCAGAAAATGACGCGAAAGCACTTTTATTAAAACCAAGCGACAAAAGCTCCAAGAAAACCATATAGCAGTCCGATCCCATCGAAGGGACTCTTATATAGAGCTCACTCGACGAGAAGCAACCCGCTGCATCTAGGACTTATTCCAACAGAAGTCGTTCCATTAGTTGGATTGATTCTCGTAACATTCATCCAAATCAATTTGATCGATGCCGCAAGGTGTTATTATTTACCAAGCTCAGCGATCGAGTCAGAGAGCCATCTAAGTTCCCGACCGATCTGACTTGGCGCAAGCATATTATGAAGTCTGTCGCCTATCGAAAGCGGGGGCACTATAGGGCCAACTCAGCTTCTAGCTCCTGAATGCGAGTTTGGCACTCAATAGCTTCTTTCTCTTTCTTTATAGCTTTAGTCTTATGCCTCTCAACAGAAGAAGCTGTTTCAACAATATGGACTTCCATTTTTGTAGTACGTTGTGAGAAAGCCACCACAGAAGCTTCAAATTTAGTTTTTCGTCTTACAGCCTCATAAGCCATTGCATCAAACTCAGCGTCTATAAGTTTCTGAATATTTTTTCTTATCAGATCTTTGTAAGATTTGATATATTCCTCAAGCGCATCTAAGATATGCTCCAGATAGGTGGCTCTATCCATATCTTTGACCTTGTGAATGGATGCGATTATACAGGAGGAAAGACCCTTTTTCGATTCATAGGGATTATCTTTCTCCAGTACCCTCTGAATTAGAGGCCTCAAGGATGTGAAGAAAACGTTGGTATAGGGCTCTACGATGAGACTGTTCATCGCTAAGACGCCCGGAGTAGCTACCACTGCTGGAATTTCTCCTCCTACAGCAGTTGGAGGAATCATAGACTGTGTAGCAGGAGACCTGACTACAGGCATCATAGTCGAGCTTCCTTCTCCAGTATGGGTCCCCATATCTAGAGGAGCCATTGTTGAGCTGAAGCTGAGAGCCGTCGAAGGAACTGGCACAATCGTCCCCACAAGACCTGTTACGGGTAAGATACACAGTCAGTGTATACCATTAGAAAAAAAATTAGGGTGATTAAAAGTCAGAAATTTACCCGAACTGGGCAGTACATGTGGGGTATCATAGGGTCTAACCAAATCTGTATAGAGCTCGGCCGTGGTAGTTTCAGACACTACCGCCTGACTACTTCCAGCCTCGGAACCGCCTGATAGAAAATGGCTGCTTCCGACTCCCGACTCAGCTTAGTTAGCTGAAGCAATCACTTCTACATCCTTGACCTCAAGATCTTGATCGATAGGGGTCTGAGTCTCTGCAGCAACGTTGCTAGGATTTTCATCATTCCCCGCATCTTCAGGAGCCGTAGTCGGATCTTCATTATTTTCAAGCTCATCAGTTTTTGGGCTTGGATGCCCCTTATCAACAACGGGGTGCTTTTCACCCTCAACAGTTATATGGACTTCTTAGGTCGATATTCTTTGATTCAGTAGGACATCCACTAAAAATGGGTCTTCTTCAGCAACGCTTGTGGAATCATCTCCGATTGACGCGCATCGCCATAGTCACAATCCTGGAGGGCGTCTATTATTTCTCGATCTTCTTGAGAACGAGTAGAAGTTTGAGCGGCTGGAAGATCAGCAACCCCGGCTTGAGATTCTATAAGAGGCAACTGTAACGCCCCAGTCCTAAAATATGTAGAACTAGGAACGTAGACATGCCAGCTGTATTCATACGATGTATAGTCCAATATATGGAAGCCTCGTATAAATACATAAGCTGTAAAATGCAGTAGAACCATAACTAATCTCATCCACGCAAATAAATGAATAAAAGACATCATATAAAAATAATGAATTGTCTTGATACAATATGTTGGGCAGAGACAAATCTACTACCAACAATGAAAAGAAATACATGATATACAAAAGAATGAATTTGGCGAGCGAAGAGAAGACGATCCAAGTGCAATCATCCTCGAAGAAATAGCGATGTTCACGGCTAGAGCTAGAACACCTGCGAAAGACAATAGCACACACCTGGGGAGATAACCAGGTCCTCAGAGGGACGTAACAAGACACATAATAGCATGCCATATAAACTGAATAAATATTGCTCAATAAATAAGTAAATCAAATTTATAAGGACAGGAGATGGTAAACTAATTCACGGTGACGTATATTTCAATGCTAAGAATCCAATATGGTATCCGGACCCCAACAAGGTTTAATACCTTCTCATCGAAGTAGTAAGTCACTCCTACAACCAAACAAGGACAAGATGTGACGAACTAATCCGCGACAAGTTATTATTCTAAGCCACGGTCAGATACAAGTACCCAAACCAAAAGTACTCGTACCTAACGGATAAAGGTGCCTAACCGTTCTAAGTGAAATATAGTTAAGAACGATCCTTCCTACGCATGGGCCCTGGCTAAATAGGATCGGCGTAGTCCCCCTTGGGCACCAGAGGCCCCATCAGTAAGAGCATGACGTTCCGCAGAATCGTCAGTGGCCGTCAATAATCATAGGTCATCAACCCCGTATCTCCAGCGGAGAGTCCGGGTCACAAGAGAAAGTGCATCGAAGCCCATACGCTAAGGAATTGTCCTCCTCGTCCAATGCCTACTATGTTTTATCCACAACAATAACCTCTATAACCGCTAAGTCAAACTAGCATGCAACCTCTATTAGCGGTTATTCCTATCGTACGGCTTGTACATACTGGTGGCCAGCCAATCACGCACTTTCGTGTTCTATATGCGATATACAACTTCATTTTACAACGTGTTCAAGGTCAATGAATGTAACACACAAGGTGGTCCCTAAAATCTAGATTTAATATGAGAAAAATAATACGTAGCAGGAAATATAAATGAACAATAAGTTCTAATAGGTTATGCCATGTATCAGAGTTTATTTTGCATAAAAAAAATAAATAATGCATGAAATATGAGCTAAAATAAATAAACAGCAAATGGCAAGGTGTCTTGCCTGGTAGGACACCTGGTGTGTTGCGATGATCAAGGTGGCACGAACTGCGACGTCAGTATAACAACTATGCAAGGTGACCTCGGATGGTGGCACAGCTAGTTCCATTGGCTCCAGAAGGGTCAATTTAGTTAGGGTGGACATAAGGTAGTCTCGAAATGGGCGAAAGAATAGGAATAGTAGGACTTGGATACGGACAGGAGAAAAATCAAAGAAATAATGGATTAATAAATATTTATATATATACGAAATTTAGAAAACTATAATAAATAAGAACTTATACTTTTGCAAGTTTAAAATAGTGTTTAGATAAATACTAAAATATAAAGAACTGTGTTCACAGAAAACCCTTAAGTTTGTAGAAATACAATTTAGGTAGAAAGCTATATTTTCCAAAATATTTTAGGAGAAGAAAATAATTATAGAAAATTACTTAATGCTAAAATCCATATTTGTAAAACTATAATTTTGTCAAATAATTTTTTAAATAGATAGAATTTTTTACAGTACATCATAGCTCATAATATTCGATTACGAAAATATATATATTTTTCTCATTTTTAAGTGATTATCTATTCTAGTAAAAAGTAATAACTGGCAGTACTAGTACAACAATAATAAAGAAAATAATGTTTAAAATATTTATCAAATTTCTATTACCTACTATATAACAAGAATATTAATAATATTTAAACTCATAAAAATAACACCTAAAATAATAACACAGCAACAGCAACCCTAATAATAATAATAATAATAATAATAATAATAATAATAATAATGATAATTAAATAATAATTATCACATAACATAACAGTAATCTTAATAATCCTAATAATAATAATATATATAATATATTAGTTAACGTTTAAAAGTAAATAAAAAAAACACCATTACTCTCAACTATTCCCACATTCGGAGGAGAGAGAGAACAAAGGGCGTGGGAAATCAGGAAGGAGGAGAGATAGACTCGGGGGGTTTGGGGGGAGAGATGAGCGTGAGAGGGAGAGAGGAAAGGAGTGGCGGCGGACCGGAGGGTGCACGCGGAGGAAGCAGTGGGTCGCCGGCGGCGGCTAGGGTTCAGTGGGAGCGGCGGGCAGAGAAAAGGGCCACGGGCGGAAGAGAACTTCGGGAGAGAGGAAGAAGACGGGGCGGAGCTGCGGTATTTGGGGCGGCGCCGCTCGGCGGAGGAAGTGGGGGCGGCGCTTGGCGCTCACACGCGCGGGCGGTGAAGCGGTGGGTCACCGGAGTGGGAGACCAGGGCAGAGCGGCGCGCTGCACTCGTGCCCTGGGGTTTTGGTGGCGAAGGGGGCGCTACCGGCGAAGAGAAGACCAACGCGGGGACGGCGGAGGACCGGCTGAAGGGAGGGGTCCGGCGATGGTGCGCCAGCAGGGTGGCTCGGGTTCGCCATATGCTGGCGGGTCGGAGGCTCCACCGCCAGGTCCCGATCTGGGCGGCGGCCATGGCAGCGTAGGGGCGGCGAGAGCTCGGCTTAGGTGCGGTGTCGGTTTTGGCGGAGGGAGATGGCGCTCGCTCAGGCCAGGTGGTGGCCTGCGGTTGATGGGCGAAGGGTCCTCGGCCATACCACAGTGTCAGCACGGAAGGAGGATGTCGGGGTGGTGCTGGCGTCGACGGAGGTAAGCTTAAGTTAGGGTTTTCTTTTTCCTTGTTCTTTTCACTAGACTTGGTTTCGATGATGGGTTTTGGGGCGGCATCGTCGGTGGTGGCGACGAATTTTGGAGATAATGGTGGTGTTGGGTTATGGCTGTGTAGGCGGTGGTGGTGGGACTGGGTTTGGTACAGCATGGTGGCTTTGGGAATTCGGTCGGGATGGTGAACGGGCTAGGTTTAGGACTTAGGGACTGGGTCGGAGTAGGAGTTGGACGGTCGGGACAGTGGGTTGCTGGGGTTGACGCGTTACGTGGCGGTTGTTGGGTTGGCAAGGGCGGTCGGAGAAGGCTGGTCGTGGGTAGTATATGGCTCGGTTAGGATTAGGTAGGAATTACGTGTCCTACGTGACACAGGATTGGGTGGACGTGTCCGGGGTTGTCGGACACGGGAAAGAGAAATTGTAAATGTAAAAATATATGGAATAAGAATTTGGATGGACACAGACACGATGCACGTAGATTTATGGAAAAAATTTATGGAATAATGAATAATAGAAATTTGGAGGAGTACCTGCCTATTTATAGGACGTGAGAATTCCTAGTTGGATAATGATTAGGAATATTCAAACCCAATTTAGATAATTCAATTACTAAATTTAAATCAATGAATCAAATCTAAATTTAAACCAAATTCCAATTTAAATCTATAAAGTATACCTTTATACTATTTAAATTAAATCCATAAAATCAAATCTAGATTTAAATAGCCACAATAACTTCCAAATATATTTTTTAAAATACCAATAATAATAATTTCGAAAATAATAAATATTTTTAAATATCTTTTTGAATAATAAAATATTAATATTAATAATTCTCGAAAATTAAATTTGTATTTTTAAAATAGACTAGCAAAATATTTATGAAATATATGTATGCACTAAGAATATTATTTATTATTAATAATTGTATAAATGAAAGGTTTTGTGTAAATAAAATAAATACAATAATGAACATGGAAATTTTGGTACGATATCTAAATAGTTATTATGTATATTATTTTGAAACCATAAAAATAGAAGAAAAAATATTTTTCAAAAATATGTACGCTCGCACATATTCGCACTCGTCGAGCAATTACGAAAAATAAAATTTTGTGCGCGACGTACAATACGACTACGCGACGTACAATACAAAATTAAAAATCAGTACCAAATTTAATAATAAAAAAATAGTTGAATTTTAGGGGTTTTACAGCAACTCCTCCTCGGGGAATGTAGCCTCTGGGACATCTGGAGTTGGGGATGACAGTGTTACTCATGCTGCTGCCAGTGCAATTACAGAAGCAGTCGTCCACATAACTCGATATCCTGGGATTTACTCGGTAGTAAATGAGATTGGAATATTAATTGTTGTGGTCTCTGTAGATAAAAAAGAATAATATCAATATATATATCATTTATATCTTAATTATGCTTAAAAGTATAGAGATTACCTTTTTGACATGGCAGATCCTTCTGCGAGGGTAATGATGTATCAGGTCTACTTGAAGATTCCTTTGGTCTGGAAGGGATGGAGGAAGCGTCAATTGCTTAACGTTTTGCTCGAGTCACCAGCAATTTTCTTCTGGCCTTCCGTAGTAGAGGTGCTACATGTTCTTCTTCGACCTCATCAAGGTCGTCTTGCATATTAGGAATTATGGGCCCTTCTTCTCGGGTGACTCCACTTTGTTTTGGAATCAAAGAAGGAGTTGTCTCTCCTTCCCCAGGGGATGCCCCAGTATGCATCTGCTTCGACTGGGACCGAGTTTTTCTGGTGGTAGGTGGTTCACTAATGACCAAAGTGGTCTTTGTCTTTTTCTTCCCTGGAGCCTTAGGTGAGAAAGGAAGATCATAGTGGTGTGAAGGAGCAAATGAATCTCCAGTCTTCTTTTTCTTAAGCCCCTTGGCGGAAGACTTCTCCTTTTGTATCTTTAGTAATACGTCCAACAGATCATTTACTTCATCTAGGAAGCCCACAAGAGAAGCCTCCAGAGGTTCATCGGTAGGGTCTCGATCTTCTGCATCCCTGAACAATTGTGCAGTACGGACTCCATCCTTTTATCGCTTATCACTAGCAAAGCTGTGGGCTAGATGAAAGTTTTCGGCAAAAGTGTTTGTCGAAGTATAGAATTTTGTGTATGTGTATAACATACGCGGACCCTGAGCAAGATTATGGGACATGGAGAACATAGTTTTGGTGCCTCTGGCATTATAATATCTCCAAGCTCTAGTGCCATAAATCAGAAAACCCTTGGCATGTAGGCAAGTAGTGGCATTCCCCACATGCAGCTGGTCATAGCCGAATTGCCGAGCGAATTGACTTGGCAAATACGGTTCTAGAAAATAGTCTTCTTCAAATTAGTATACTAGGTGAGATGGCCGGATTGTCTTCAACCATGCAAAATTAGTCGGAGACAGATGGAGAGACGTCGTTTCTAAATCCATAAGCTGTGGGGGAAGATTCTTATATCCTGGAGGCGGAGGGACACATTAAAATCTCTATCCAGATCCTCGATTTAAAGCTCTTCTGCATTCTGAAAGTTCGTTTATATTTCATCGAGCATTGGAATAACGCCTGATAAAGTTGCCTCCAACTTCACCCATATCAGGGTCCATCAAGCTGGGATGGTGTAGCAATAACCACCCAATAAGTAAGTATAAGGCATTTCGATGCGGAGAAAATCAAGCCGAGTAGCCTTATCGTGCAGGATGGTGTCAACAAAAGAACGCAGTCCTACATTCAGGAGACAAGTCATCGCTAAAAGAATGTCCATCTTGTGGCCAAATACTAGACGCACAGCAGCAAATAGTACGCCTCAGTGAAATCTATTGACTGTACTGGCTCCATGAACTACAAACCGTTGCAGCCACAGAGAAAAAAAACCCGCCAACTGGACTTCTTTTGACATGGGCCTGTAACCTTGCCTGAGATAACTCTCAATAGTAGCACCAGCCTTAAATGGATGCCAGTCTACACCCAAGATGTTATCGTTATGCTTAGAATTTCCATCAGTTTTTGTATATCGCTACGGCTGAGCGGTTTGAAGAAGCAAGGATCACAAGCTTGACTCTCGACTACCTTATCTTCAAAGATATGGCCCAAAAACAAATATGGCAGCCACTTGGTTGTATAACAGGTCCCTGTGGAAGCACTTTTGTAATAAAGAGAGCATATCTTATAATGGCACAGAAGTTTCTCAAACACAGCCACCATTTAAGGGTTCTCTGTAGACAGGATATTCAGTTCCTCATTAGTAGGCACATATTCTTCATATGGGTTGTTACCCATTAAAAGATGTGAGAGATATTTCATCTCATGAAGTGCAAAACCAATTTCTACGTGAGGGGCCATGAATGTACCGGTTCTGTCGTTGTATCTTTCAATTAGAGCCAAGAACATAGAACATTTGGGCGAAAGCCGTGAATAGTGGTCCAGACGGCCTCATAAAGTTCTAGTTCGAGGAATTTGTCCTTGAACTGATCCAAAATCCAAATCGCTAAGCTGCTCCAACATTTCATGTCAGGGTTTACTAGGCCTGTCAAACGCATGGCCTGATCTGGCTATCTTTCTTCAGCTTTAGCGAATGTGTTCGCGAAGATGGGTACCCTGACGGGAGAAGCATCGATGAATATTCCGGAGGTATACAGCTCGGCTTCAAACCCCTCAGATGGGAGCTGTTCATGTCTGAAGTACTGTAAAATAGGTCCTTACTTTATGGACCTAACCTGTAACATATTTTCCCGACTCTGGCTTGTTGAATCGGAGTTATTTCCTATACCATCCGTCGAGGGTGACTGGAGAATTCATATCAGGACAAGGACATATGTCTCGACATCTCAGTGAGATACATAATTCTGTCCCCACATTGATAAATCCTTTCTTCTTTTTTAGCCTTTGGCTGAGATGTCTTCTTGATTGCATCTCCAAACAAGAAGGCCGGTTTCTTATGAACCACAATGTCTACTCTCCAAAGGTTCACCATTCATCAGACATAACAAAGTGTTACTTTCTTGAGCAGTGAGTATGGCCTTTCTGGATTCAGGAGCATCGTATTGCGGATACGAGACATGTGTTAAGTCTTCTTTATATTCTAGTACATTGAATGCTGAAGCAAATTCTTCGGCATCAGGGTCTTCTTTAAGATCAACTACAAAAAGAAGAAGAACAAATACATATTAGTCTAAAAAAGAGCCTGATTCTATGAAGCAGAATACACAAAATCACAGGTTGCGTGACATCTATGTTGCATGACACCTGTGTTGTGCGACATCTGTATTACGCGACATCTGTATTGCACGACACCTGTGTTGTGCGGCACCTGCATTGTGCAACATCTATGTTGTGCATGGCTTCAAGTTGCTCCAGTTTGACATGTGCAATCACACAAAATCAGAAGGCACAAGTTTGAAACTCACGCAACACGGTTCATAAAAACGAACAGTGTATGGACAGCAACAAAACCCTAAAAAGGGAAGGCACAAGTTGTGAAGCGCGCCTACACTCTAAAAAAGGGGGAGGCGCACGTTATGTAATGATACAAATTAAAACCAAAACTCTAAAAAGAGTCGGTCGATTCTGTCGATGATCGGTTCGTTCTCAAAGAGTCACCTTCTAGTGCCGGATTAGCTGTCCCAATTCTCGAAGAGGGTGGTGCATATTGAGGTACTCTCTTCGATGATGCATGCGACGAAGGCCCAACAATGGCCTTTTCCTTGTCAGCAGCGGATCTCTTTGGCGCCATTAGAGGGTTGGAGAAGCTCAAGAAGAAGAAGGCAATAAAGGGTTTTGAGGAAATTAACTCTCAGTAAAGAATGAAAAGTTCTCTTTGAATGGCTATTTATAGCCTAAAGACTTTCAGACTGTTGCGCAACTTGCGCTTAAAAAAGAAGTTTATTAAACAAAGACAAGCGCAACCCGTGTCAAAAATTTTAAAATTCAAAGTATTTTAAAAAATTTGAAATCTTTAAAACTTTAAAAACTTTGAAGGGAGTCTTGTAGAAGCTAAAAATCAAGGGGCACCACTCATTAAAGGGCGCTATCATCAAGTAGCACCAGATTATTAGGTTGCGCCAGTCTCAGGTTGCACTAAAGCCAGGGTGCGCGGTGCCATGTGGCAAGCCTCATCGAAAAGCTGCAACGGCTGTCATCATTACTGACAACTGACAACATGAAAATCGAAGAAAATCCATTCGAATCTCGTACAACGTGGCGCTTGAGAAGATTTTGTCAGCATGTAATTAATACGGACAGCTGGCCCGCACAAGTCATTAGGTGGCGCGAGAATTAATTAATACAGCACAGAAGACCCAGTCAAAAACGTTAGTTATTGAGTTACGCCCACGTGCAACCTGGCTAGTTGGCGCCACTTAATCAAATTTTATGTCCAAAAGCAGGATGACGTGGCGCACATGCCACTAATCTTGAATAACGTGTCCACTATACTGCCCACGACCATGCGTATCTCACTCAAACGATGTCACGCGTCCCCAAAAGTTGAAGTAACCACTCGCACAACTGGATAAGAAGCGCGCAACATGAAGTGCGCGCCACTAAGAATAACTACTTAACAGTTATTTCAAGAACTCTATAAATAGAGTTTCAAATCAGTCACAAAGGATCACTAATGATCAAAATCTCCTGATAAAGTGTTGTTGCATTCTCTAGAGGTTCGTGTCTTCGATATCACATCCTCCAAGGAATAAAGTGATAGTCTTCTCATCAGATTCCTATAGTTATACTTTTCCCGAAATCAATTGTAGTCTTGTACTCTTTTCTTAGTTTGTAATCAAACTTTTATTTTTGCAAACAGTCCTCAGAGGAACGTAACAAGATACATGAAGAACATGTCATATAAATTGAATATAAAGTGCTCAACATTCTGGACCATAACATGGTTCAATACCTTCTCATCGAAGCAGTGAACCATACCTACAACCAAACAAGAACAAGGTGTGACAAACTAGTCCACGACAATATACTATTCTAAGTCATGGTCATGCATAAGTACATAAACCAAAAGTATATATACCTAATGGATAACACTCTCCTAACCACTCTAGGTGTAATACAATCGGGAATAGTTCATGGTCGCTAACCTCCAAGTCAAGTCAAGATAAAAAGTAACTCAGTAGCTAGTCTAAACACTATATACCATTCCTCAGTATCGAGCGAGTCTATAGCATATAGTCTACCTATCATTCCTCAGTAGCGAGTGAGTCTACGATAGATAGGGAGGAGATTAACGCCCAGTTGTATTCTCCTCAACCAATATTCTAACTCTAATAACTACTAGTCTTCTATCATGTAATCGTATTAGTAGTTGTAGCCTAACGCTCGTCCTATATGTACCGTTGGCCAGTCAATACACAAGTCTGAGATATATATGCGACTCGTGACTCGTGGCATACATGTGTCAAGGCCAATGAATACAGGTATTCTCTTAAATCTAGGTTTAATGAGCAAACAAATAATTAAGTAGCAGAAAATAGAACTAATCAGTAGAAATACATCTAAATATAACAATGTAGCACAATTTAATGAGTAAACAAATAATTAAGTAGCAGAAAATAGAACTAATCAGTAGAAATACATTTAAATATAACAATGTAGCACAATTTATCTTGCATAAAAGTAATAATAAATAAATAAATGCATAGAGTATAATGAGTAAGTAAATAAACAGTAATGGCAATGTATCTTGCCTGCTGTGACGTCTGGTGTGGTGCGATGATCCGACTAGTCCTGATTTATCCAATAGCAATGGTCGTTGCGAAAGGATCCAAATTCGCAAGAAAATAGGAATATAATCAGTTACGATCAAGATTGACAGATGGTGAGAATTTGTGAAGAAAAATTATTTATACTAATTTTAGAAATTATTTATAATATTAAAGATATATTTTGGTAGTTAAAATAGTTTTAGAAAAATACTTAAAAAATCTAAGTTTTAGGCTATAAAAAACTAAGTTTACCAAAATAAAATTTATATATAGAGAAACTATATTTTATTTGTGAAAAAACAATTTAGATAAATTTTTGAAAATATTTAGGAAATTATTTTATTATTTGAAAACTATATTCTTACGGGTCAAAAATAGTTCTAGATAAATATTAATAACCTAAAAAAATTTATTTAGGGTTTTAAAACCATATTTTGAAATATAGGCTAAGCTAAAAATAATATTTTTATATATATTAGGATTTTAAAACTATTATATAGGAAATATTATAATAATAGTTTTTACCAAATTTGAAAATAGTTGTAAGGCCAAGTCTAACACTATTTTGATACATTAATAATTTTGAGAACTAATATATATAATTCCTAAATAATCTATTTTTTAGTAATATAATAAAATAGAGAAAGACAGAAAATAGAAATCAAAATCAAAACAAAAACAACAGAAAAATAAGAAGCAATTAAATCATCCACACCCACAAAAACACAACAACAAAAAGAAAAAAGTCAATTGCAGCAGTCAATGACTGCTACTGCTCCGCTGTAAGCCTCCTGAATTTTAGAATTTTTTTTTAATTTTTCTAAATGAATTATTTTCAATAATTCATTTTATTTGAATTATTTTTGATCATTAATGCTCTTTTCAGTGACTTTGATTTCTGGAGCATCAGAGATGTCAGTCTCTGGAAACTTTCTTCTCTAAGTTTGTAGTAGACATGATTATCCTTCTGTTGATATATCATGTCCCACTTAAACTTGTTCCCTTGTGCTCTTTTTGCTTCGTGCAACTTTCGGGTCAATTTAGACCAATTTATCGTTTGCCGTAATTTGTGATTTAACTTCCAATTTAATTAAGGGACCCGACATCGGTCCAATCTGATCGACCCAATATATGGTTCTGACCTATTTTGAGTCTAATATGCAAGTGCAAATTGCGTGCCACCCAATTGATCTCCCTTGTGCTCTCATTTCATCCATGATTTTAAATGACTTAAATTTGTGATTTTATTTAAATCTTGGCCCAAACTTGTCCAAACTTGACCCAACACCCAACCCAATTTGTGTGACCCCTCTCATGTCTGCCCATGCACCCCACTAATGTTTCTCCCTCTTTCCTACTCTAAAATATCTCTATTTCTCTCTCTACTTTATTTAAAAATATCTTTTTCTCTCTCTTTCTTTAATATATGTATACAACTCTCTCTCTCTCTCTCTCTCTCTCTCTCTATATATATATATATATATATATATATATATATACCATTATTACACACTCTCTCTTCCACATCACCTCACAGCACACCCCCTCTCCTCTATATCCGGACGAACACACCGGCCCCTCATTCTTCTTCCTCACAACACTCCATTCTTCCTCTTCACTTTCTTTATATTTCTTTTTTAACTCCTTCCTCCATTTCTTCAACTCCTCCACCTCTCCTTTCCTAGCCAAACCTCCATTTTCGTCCACAACTTCTTCCCCCATGGCCACAACTTTCCCTTCCCTCTACCTCACCACCATGGCTAAACCTTCACTGTAGCTTCTTCTCCACCACCATCTACCATTCTTTTCTCCTTATCCACCTCTGGCAGCAGCCGTTAGCTACCACTACTGTGGTTGAAGCAGCCACTACTGCCATTATTTTGCTGCTACTACAGTTACTTTAACTGCTGTCGTGTGCCACCCACGGTTGGCCACGTCCCCTCACACCCTCGGCGACCCAGGGCGGCGCCTTCCCTTGTCTCCAGGCCGTAGGCAGCCCCGTGCGCACTATGCAAGCTGTCGAGCAGTCGCTCCTGTGAGCTACTGCGTGCGCTCCCAGTGTCGTCGCGTGCCCCTATCGGCCACCGACGATCTCCCTCTAGCTCGATACCCCTCCAGGAGGGAGGCTCCACCTCTAGAAGTCTTTTCCCGGTTGTTCGAGGCTCAAGCGCGAATGTCTCCGTCGTCGAGGACTTTTTAACGTTTCTGCGTCGACAAGACATGTCTCCAACGTACCGTTGTACCACCTTAGCACTCTATGGCCACTGGCAAACTCCCGTGCACCATCCTGGCAGCAACTAGTGCATCAGTAAGTCGATTTCAACTTTAAAACCAAAATCTCGTCGTGACGCGCTCGGAATGGAATTCAAAATGGCGTTCCATCACAGCGACTTTGTGCACATTTTTTGAGAGATTCGACCGTTGGATCGTCGATCCGTTTCTTCCATCTCCATCTCGGTATATACCACTTCACTCTCCTTAAGTTGATCCATTAATTCTATCGTTTGCTATGTCAAAATCGGCCACCAAATTGATCCTTTAAATTGTGTTATTTTTGGACAGTTTTATGGAGCCAACTTCTTGGACTCGTATCTCTGCCATCGCAGCTCTGTTTGGCATGCCACCAGTTCCTATGCATAGCTGGTATAACTCTTATCCGGTCCCTTAAGTTTTATTTTATTGTGAGCTCGTTTGGTTGGTTTAATTTGACGTCAAAGTTGGCCGTCCGAATTTGTAATTTCCAATTTATAAAATCCTAATTTTGAACTCGGGACTCCGGATTCAATTTCTGATGCCACCAGTAGACTATTGGCGTCGTTCTGGCATAATTTTATATAAAGTTTGTTAGATTTGGAGGACGTAGGCCCCGACACGATTTCGGTGCAAGACGGGCTCCACAGTCCGGGTCAACGGGTCTTTTTGAGATCGGCTCATCGAAATCCAATTCTGGATATACCGTTGAGTTCGTATCGTCATTTTGGACTCGTTGACATATAATTTGTTGAGTTTTGTGGACATTGGCTCCGATACATATTTTTATGCAAATTATATTCCAATATCCGGGTCAACGGGCCATCTTGAGATCGGGTCATCGGAATCCAATTTCGGATATACCTTTGAGTTCGTATCGTTATTCTGGATTCGTGGATATATATTTTGCTATATTTTGGAAACTTTCATCTTGGCACATTTTTGGGTACAAAATAGGTCCAACACAGACACTATTTTGACTCAAAATTACCTTTTTACCCCTATGTCCATATTGGACTTATGGGTAGGCTATTCTAGCTATTTTGACCATTCTGGACATGTTGGTGATGTTTGTTTCATCATCTGACAACATCTGTAGACTTTCTTCCTTATCTATCACCATCTGTTATAATTCTTCTCTTTTTGGTTTGTATTTTTTTAGATCCTTGCATCGAAATCGAGATCCATAGATTCTAGTGATTTTACATCACTGAAATTGATTAGTTGGCCATATGGATGATTATAGAGAATAGCTTTGACCTAGTTTAACCTAGAGTGGCCTAGGAGTTGACCAGTTGACCAAAGTCAACTATAAGTCAACCTTTGACCCAATTTGACTGAGTTTGACCTAGAATAGGCCTAGAAGCATAGAATTAATGTATTTATATATATTGTTTACTCTAGAATACTAAGTAACCCAGTAAATTCATGTTAGGTCTCTGTGACGTCGGTTCAGGTATAGACCCTTACTTATTGCTCAGGACAGCAGGCGAGTACATTCTATGATAGTTTTCATTGTCTTGATATATGTTATATCAGATTCAGCTGTAGTGTTTTACTTGATTCCCGACACGATGGTACACGAATTAGTTTATGTCAGATCCTGTCATGAGATGACATTCCTGGGTTACCATGGTATATTGGTACATTGTTCGATCTTATTTTCTTGTACTTGTATAGACGTCGATTCTTAAGGGGATTTGCTACCCTCTTAGAGAATCCCGCATCATGACGTGACATGTCTGGATCCATTATACTACTCGGGGATGGAGAGTTATTAGAGGTTATGTGATTATACCCCATTGGTTACTACTTGCATCATAGCTTTACCTTCGCCTCACGTAGGGTAAAGCCTGACCTGATACTACTTGTACCATAGCTTTTCATTTTGGCCGACCTGATCTCCAGGTTTACATGCACTTGTTCTATCACCATAGTCGGTCAAATGGAAGAGCCTGATCTTGACCCAAGCCGATCACATAATGCTCTAATATCTCAAGGCACTGTCTATATTTATATTATACATTAGATAATACTGTACTGTTTTACATTCTAGTATTTTATACCCTGACATGATATCCAGTTTTACGTATCATGTTTATATTCCAGTTTTGATATTTTATCTTGTATTTCATTTTAGTTGTCTCTTATATAATTGGTCAATTCACATGAAACTGTTGTTAGTTTATGTACTCGTTCCCATCCTAACTGGATACGTTGACAATACTTTTGGGAGTTGTTATGCCCTCATTATTGGACTACAAGATGTTGCTAGCTGAGACGGATCTTGATATTCTTTCACCATGAGCTGTCTTCCAGGAGTGCTAGGCCTAGTGGTTATTTTAGTTTTGCTATTATTTTTCTTCTGTTTCGTTCGTCTCATATGATCCTTTGTAGATTCTAGTTGTTCTAGTGATATTGTTACTATTTCTTGTCTTATCTTCCTTAGCTTTTATGATGTGATATGAGTACCTTTATAGTTATAGATCTTTTAGATGTTGTAGTTAGTATCGGGTACTTGACAGCGCTCTACCGCCGACACTACGACGTAGGCTGGACGTAACCCATGTATTCGTACCCATATATCTGGGTGCGAGTCGTGACATCTACTATTAAGAAGAGGGCTCCCTCTCTTCTTTAGGATGGAGAGATTAGAAGAGAGAGAGAGATAGTAAAAGAAAAAACTGATAGAGAGGGGGAGAGAGAGGCGAGCGGAAGAAGTGAGTGGTGAAGGAGAGAGGAGGCGTGATCGGGGAGAGGGAGTGAGGAGCTGGGGAGCTTACCTGAAGGCGGCGGTCGGAGTTTGGCAGCGGGATGGTAGTGACTGTTTTTGGTCGTATTAGTGACGGAGAAACGGTAGGTGTTTGGTGGTGTGATAGAGGGAGGCTGTGTGACGGGTACGGGAGGCCGGGAGGGACTATGGTCGGAGGTCGAGGGTCGGGCTTTGACGAGGCTGGTGTGATATCGGTAGTGGCTGTGGCAGTGATAGCGGGTGGTGATGGTGGTACTGGCGGTGGGTTGGTTCTGGTTGTAGGTCGAGAGCGGGGGTGCTGTGTAGGTGGCGAATAGGAGAGTTGGATTAGGTTTTAGGATTTTGATTGTCGGAACTGTCCGACACGAGAGAAATAATATATATGTAAAATAATTTATTAGAAAGACACCCGGGGTCGGACCCGAGGCCTCACGGTTGACACGATGGGGTTTGGACACCGATACGGTGCACGACACTTTGGTGGAGAAAAGTTGGTTTGTTGGAAATTGTAGAAAAAGGCAAAAGGGGCTCTCCTTATATAGGAGATGAAGACCCCTAGTTGGATAAGGACTAGTAGTGGTTTAAACCCCTATATATATATCACGTTTTAATTCAAATCGATTTAAACTAACTCAATCCAATCCAAATCCAATCTAGATAAAACCTATCTTAAATTTAAAAACTATTTAAAATAAAGTCAATAAAATATTTTCCAATTTAAATCATCATAATTAATTAAATATTAAATCAAACAAAATTTCAAAATATCTTTTTCGAAATAATAAGATAATGATAATAATTAATTTTGAAAATCCAAATATATATACATGAATTAATTTTTATGCACCTGTATGCAAATATTTATATGATCATAGTTTTCTAAATTACTACTATATTTGAACAATTAAATAAAATAATATTTTTATAATAAAGAAATAAAATAATGTTTTGGCAAATCTCGACGCGACATTTTTTACAACTTTAAGCAAATAAAAAAAAATATTTATCACATATTAGTTTGAAAACTATACTTCTTCTACATAAATGTAATCTCTAACAAAAAAATTTATAAAAAAACATTATGTACCATGCACATGCGTACGTTTTTGCACTCGACGAACAAAGACCAATAATAAAAAATAATTAGCAAAATAAATTAATTTAATTAAAAACGTAGTAAAAAATTTAGGGGTTTACATCCTACCCAACTTACAAGAATTTCATTCTCGAAATTTAGGAATAACTAGGGTCGATTGGCTTAAGGAGGTACACGAGTTTCTAGGTAAGAAAACATGATCAAAATTCAAGCAAGGAGTTGTATATGAATTTCAATAATAAACAGACATTTTTAGAAACAAAATAAACAATGGATATAGTTTAGAAAATGATCACGTGCATGACAACCCATTCACGTCTAGATTCGATGAATACTAATTTTTATCCTATAAACGTGCCACCTCACGAATGATCAATAACTTCCTCCATCTCAAGTGTTGAACCGTAACTCAATATTCAAATTTCGATTCCAGTTCAATCTCATCATAATCGTCAAAGTTCATGTTTATATGCAAATACTCGATTCTTTTATCTAGTTTAGCGCCTTTCCACAAAATGTATTTTCCACAAAACTTAAATTTCCTTGGGACAATTTTTTTTGATGTCTCTCCCCAAAAAATTGACTCATAAAATTAGATTCCTAAAAATATATTTTCAAATACTATCTCTCATCTTAAAATTTTGGTAGTCAAAAAACTTCTCAATTCAATAATTCTCTTATTTTCTCTCAAGCTAATTTCCTCTTTCATAATCTCCTATGATTTTTTTTTTCTTTATTTACTTTAGATAGTAAAATAAACCTCACCTTAATATGGCATTTATAATCATCACATAATTTAATTCCTAAAGAAATAAGAGTTTAAGAAATTTCACGTTTTCTTTGAAATCTAATAACTTCAAACACCTTATTTATCCTCCCTTAAAATTTTTTTAACAATAGATTTACATCGAATAACCAATTTGTCAATCAAGAAGCGTACTCTCATGTTATCTTATCAAACATACTCCGTCTAATAGATTTTACCACAAAATTCCACTTATGCCTATAATCATTCAACCATACTCCCCTCTAAGGATTTTCTAATCTAATTCCTTTCTAACAGAAGGATGTCATGATCCAATTTTCATCTTCGCACAAGGGTATCAAAGGAAACAAGGTTTGCATGAATCATAGTGGAGTAAAAATGAAATTCTCAATGAGTGAAGCAATCAATCGGAAGAAAAGTACGGTTAGGTTCAATGGTCATTGTCAGGATTTGAATAATAAATAAGGGTCGCTAATTATCGCACGAAAAGTAAATGATGTTATGGGTCTAAGTAAATCAAGATAAAACACGAAATATTGAATATCAAGCAAATCAAAGATAAAATAACTTAGAGACTCAGGAGGCATGGTTCCTATAGAGAAGATAGTCTTCTAGGTTGGGGTACGATAAAGGGAATGATTCTAATCATTTTCATGTTTTCAAACGATTAGAAGGTCACTATAATAGATCTAGATTTGAAAGAAGGACGGTTAAGTCAAGATAAAGATATAGTCACATGGCTTGGTCGATGACTAACTACACTTGTGTATATACAACTATAATGGACATGGATAATATGGTAACTAATGTGGAATACTTCTGTCTATCTTGGTTGCCTATCAATATGAGATCTAAATCTATGAATTCGAGTCCCTCAAAAGTTTCTCAATATAATTCTCAAAATAATCTACCAAAATTCTTAACCATTCTAAGTCGTCAAGCATAATCATACTTAAAATTTAAATTCCTCTAACTAATCTCAAATAAATCTTTATCGTATCACTAATATATTTTTCCTTAAATTTTTATTATTGCTAATCCAAACTTTAATCTCAACATTTAAATAATCTTATCAATCGTGAAACATAAGACAAAATTTAAAAAATAATTTTTTTTCTCAAACTGATTTCATAACCCTCAAATATGTATATCTATGAATCCAATTTGTTATAATTATTCTAAAATCTTCAAATGTCAAAAATCAAAAATCAATTTGTTTTTTCAATCATTTTAGAGATTCTAGCGAACCTCATGTGAATACCACCTAGTAGCCTCAAAATAAAATTCTATCTATCTTTTGAAGTTAGTAACATTGCTACTAGCCAACTTAGAATTTACTAATCCTTTACACAAGATCATACCTATAGGGAAAATAGGGTGCCTTGATCTATGAAGTATAATATGCCTTTATAACTCAAATAGGTCCTCTAATGCCTACTAATTGTTAACGTAATCTTTCTAGCCATACAATTGACCTGTGAGCATATACTAGTGTAGTCATCTTCCTAACCTCTATCAAGCACGGGAAGTAAGGATTATGGTAGAAAGAGGTCAAGCAAGAAGCGAATCAAGGGAGTCGAACAAGAGTTCGAAAATTGAAATCAATGAAGGAGGTCAAGTATGTGGATGAGATCCTATAATCTAATCCTATATGCAGGCCCGTTCGGTACAGTAATATAACCGAAACGGTAAACTCGACATGTATGGTCCACCACAAAAATATGTAATGCCCCAGTCCTAAAGTACGTAGGATTAGGTACGTAGATATGCCAGCCGTATAATAAATATACGTAAGCTGTAAAATACAATATAACCATGACAACTAATCTCATCCACAAAATAAAAAAGAAAGATATTATAAATCAACTTATGAATTGTCATTATACAAGTCGTTGGGCGGAGACAAATCCATTACCAACTATTTTTAAAGAGAAATAAGAGTTAATTAGTTGTACCCCCCTATGGTTTGTACGCATTTTAGAAACTTTTCCCGTTGTTTTAAAAACAAAGAACACCCTAGTTTATAGAGTTAATTAGTTATACCCCTTGGTGCATAGAAAAAAGTGAGTGAAAAATTAAGCACCCAGGGGGGTGTTCTTTGTTTTTAAAACAACGGGAACAGTTAACCAAATACGTACAAACCATAGGGGGTATTTATAAATAACCCGAGAAATAATACAAGAAAAGAATTTGAAAAAAGTAGCAAGATGACCCAAGAGCAATCATCTTCGAAGAAAATGGAGAAGCTCACGGCCTTAGCTAGAACACATGAGAATAGTCACAAACACACACACCTGGAAAAATCATCAGGTCCTCAAAGATACGTAACAAGATACAGGAAGAACATGCCATATAAATTGAATATAAAATGCTCAATAATTCGGACCATAACATGGTTCAGTACCTTCTCATCGAAATAGTGAACCACACCTACAACCAAACAAGGACACGGTGTGGCAAACTAGTCCGCGACAAAATACTATTCCAAATCATGGTCAGGCATAAGTCCATAAACCAAAAGTACCTATACCTACGGATAATGGTCTCCTAACCACTCTAGGTGTAATAAAATCGAGAATAGTGTATGGTCGCATAACCTCTAAGTCAAGTCAATATATAAAGTACCTCCGTAGCAAGTCTAAATACTATATACCATTCCTCAGTATTGAGCGAGTCTATATATAGCATATAGTCTACCTATCATTCCTCAGTAGCGAGCGAGTTTACGATAGATAGGGAGGAGGTCAATGCCCAGTTGTATTCTTCCCACCCAATGTTCTAACTCTAATAACTACTAGTCTTCTATTATACAATCCTATTAGCAGTTATAGTCTAACGCTTGTCCTATATGTACCGTTGGCCAGTCAATACACAAATCTGAGATCTATATGTAACTCGTGACTCGTGGCATACATGTGTCAAGGCCAATGGATGCAGGTAGTCTCTTAAATCTAGGTTTAATGAGCAAACAAATAATTAAGTAGCAGAAAATAGAACTAGTCAATAGAAATACATCTAAATATAACAATGTAGCACAATTTATCTTGCAGAAAAGTAAAATAAATAAATAAATGTATGCAATATAATGAGCAAGTAATTAAACAGTAATGGCAATGTATCTTGCCTGGTGTGATGCGATGATCCGACTAGTCCTGATTTATCCAATAGCCATGGTCGTTGCGAAAGGGTCCAAATTTGCGAGAAAATAGAAATATAATCAGTCACGATCAAGATTGACATATGGTGAGAATTTGTGAAGAAAATGAATTATACTATTTTTAGAAATTATTTATAATATTTAAAGATATATTTCAGTAGTTAAAATAGTTTTAGAAAAATACTTAAAAATCTAAAATATATTTTTAGGCTAAAAAAACTAAGTTTACCAAAATAAAATTTATAGATAAAGAAACTATATTTTATTTGTAAAAAACAATTTAGATAAAATTTTGAAAATGTTTGGGAAATTATTGTATTATCTGGAAACTATATTCTTACGGGTCAAAAATAGTTCTAGATAAATATTAATAACCTAGAAAAATTTATTTAGGGGTTTAAAACCATATTTTGAAATATAGGCTAAGCCAAATATAATATTTTTATATATATTAGGATTTTGAAACTATTATATAGAAAAATATTATAACAATATTTTTTTACCAAATTTGAAGATAGTTGTAAGGCCAAGTCTAACTTTATATTTTGATACACTAATAATTTTGAGAAATAATATATATGATTCCCAAATAATCTATTTTTTAGTAATATAATAAAACAGACAAAGACAGAAAATAGAAATCAAAATCAAAACAAAAACAAAAATAAATAAATAAAAGCAACTATATCGCCCACACCCATAAAAACACAACAACAAAAAAACAAAAGAAAAAAAAGTCAACCGCAGCAATCAATGACTGCTGCTGCTTTGCTATTTAGAAGAGAGCTCCCTCTCTTCTTTAGGATGGAGAGATTAGAAGAGAAAGAGAGGGTGAAAAAAATGATGGAGAGGGGGAGAGAGAGGCGAGCGGGAGAAGTGAGCAGTGAATGAGAGAGGAGGCATGATCGGGAAGAGGGAGTGAGGAGCTGGGGAGCTTACCTGAAGGCGGCGGCCGGAGTTCGGCGACGGGATGGCGGTGACGGTTTGTGGTCGTGGTGGTGATGGGGAATCGGTAGGTGTTTGGTGGTGTGGCGGAGGGCGACTATGTGGACGGGTGCGGGTGGCCGGGAGGGACTATGGCCTGAGATCAAAGGGTCGGGCTGTGGCAAGGCTGGTGTGATGTTGGTAGTGGCCGTGGCAGTGATGGAGGATGGTGATGGTGGTACTGGCGGTGGGTTGGTGCTGGTCGTAGGTCGAGAGCGGGGGTGCTGTGTAGGTGGCGAACATGAGCTTAGGATTAGGTTTTCGGATTTTGATTGCTGGGAGTGTCCGACACGAGAGAAATAATATATATGTAAAATAATTTATTGGAAAGACACCCGGTGTCAGACCCGAGGCCTTCACGGCTGACACGATGGAGTTTGGACACCGATACGATACACGCCACTTTGGTGGAGAAAATTTGGTTTGTTGAAAATTGTAGAAAAAGGCAAATGGACTCTTCTTATATAGGAGGTGAAGACCCCTAGTTGGATAAGGACTAGTAGTGGTTTAAACCCCTATAGATAAATCACGTATTAATTCAAATCGATTTAAATTAACTCAATCCAATCCATATCCAATCTAGATAAAACCTATCTTAAATTTAAAAACTATTTAAAATAAAGTCAATAAAATCTTTTCCAATTTAAATCATCATAATTAATTAAATATTAAATCAAACAAAATTTCAAAATATCTTTTTTGAAATAATAAAATAACGATAATAATTAATTTTGAAAATCCAAATATATATACATGAATTAGTTTTTATGTACCTCGTATGCAAATATTTACATGCATGATCATAGTTTTCTAAATTAATACTATATTTGAACAATAAAATAAAATAACCTTTTTATAATAAAGAAATAAAATAAAGTTTTGACAAATCTTGACGCGATGTTTTTTACAACTTTAAGAAAATAAAAAAATATTTATCACATATTATTTTGAAAACTATACTTCTGTTATATAAATGAAATCTATAACAAAAAATTTATAAAAAAATTATGTACCTCGTACATGCGTATGTGTCCGTAATCGACGAACAAAGACAAATAATAAAAATTCAATAGCAAAATAAATTAATTTAATTAAAAAAATATAATGAAAAATTTAGGAGGTTTACACAACTAGAGATACAGCATGTAAAATAGCATGTCCTCAAGCTTCAATTTGCAAACTAGACTGCATTAGTAGAGGTTGTAATGTCCCGCTCGGTACGGTGCATTATGCTGAGTCGTTGACTCGAAGAGTTACGTTTACCCGAGGAACACATCGAGTAAGATCGATTCAAGCGTTAAGTTGGCCCGAGAGAAAGCAATGAATCGGTTCGAACATTCTAAGAAATCGAATCGATGCAACGCACAAGTCCGATTCGAACAAATATTGATTTTAGTTGGTTTCGTGTGCAGGCTATACGTACGTTTACGCTAAAATATAAGAGGTCGACATTTTAACTTATTTACAACGGGGTCCGCAAAACCAAATCATCGCCTCGCAATGGACTGAGGCATAGGCTCGGTAAGCCAAATCGGTCGTATAATTCAATAAAGCACGAAATGCTCAAATGGTTAAGTCAGAAGAATTACCCGTCCAACAAAGTTATGAAATCGAGCCGCATCGGCTCAGCGAAACGACAAGGCGTATCGGCTTAAGGTGGGAGAACTTTGACTCTTCTTATCTACTCCTTTATGCCTAAGTAAAATGTATCGTTGTATGCTAAAGTTAACCTATCGAGACCACGACGTGGCATCGATCGAAAGATGAACGTATTACGTGTCGAACACAAGATAGAACAATCAAAATAAAGCGTGCATTAAATGTACGAGTCGCTATTGAACCCGCAACGGCGAGCGCCTCGGTGTGCAAGCCATAAGAACATGGAATAACTGTATTGATGAGTGCCTCAGCGCACAAGTCATTCGTGTCCCCGTGCACGAGTTAGTATGCTAGAACATTAAAAGACTATATCGGCACGAGTGCCTCGGTGCATGAGCTATAGAACATTGAATACCCTATCGAGACGTGCCTCAATTGTACGAGTCAAAGGGAAGGAATATAAGTCTAACGCATTGACCACTAAGGCGTCGAACATGAAAATACTGGATCGAGACGTGCATCGAATGCACGACACAAGGAATGGCGAATAACTATATCAAAGCGTGAATACATGCATAAGACTTATGAAAGATAGCTTTGTTGCGAAGAAGAGAACAGTGGTGACACGAATGTGGCAGAACTGTCAAATGTGGCATGATGCCTTCAAAATGTTTATGGCCTTTAGGGCGTTCGTTGATGAACATTGAGTTGGGACATTGTGCCAACGAAAATAGAGATAGGCGAATTGCTTGGTTGTATGACTTTGACGTGTTGCATGTCATGGACAACTTGTGCACAAGTTTTATCCCTCGAACGTGGTTGACGGTTGCCGGAACCCGTTCGATCTAGAAAAGTAATTTGAGATGGGTATTATGTCACTACAAAAATACAGGGCTTTGGCGACAGAAGTTTAGCGACATAATTTTTCTTCGATAATAGCGACAGAAGAGCGACAAAAAGTTGATGATATACCGTCGATTTTGAACATAAAAAATTGACAATTTCTTATTACAAAAAATTGTCAAAAAGTAGTCGCTCTGCCGTCGGTAAATTAGCGATGAAGAAAATGGTCGTCGCTACTCCATCGTAAATCCGTCGGTATTTGGCGGGAAACACACGGAAAAGTGGCACCAAATTTAGGGAAAACCTAACGATGGAAAAAGAAACTTTCGTCGCTAAAAGGTAGCCATCGCAAAGTGGTCGCTAAGTTGTCGACCATTTGTCCAGAAATTCGTGTTTAGCTTGGGCGACATATTAGCAACGAATTTTTGGTCGCTAAACGGCGACTACCTAACGACGAAATTTTCTGCCTCCGGTCCGTCGCTAATATGCTATGCCCTAACTTAAATAATTCGAATCGATCGGTCTTTTCCTACTTCCCCCCAAACTCTAACTCTCTCTCCTCTCTTCCTCTCTCTCTCGTCCGATACCCGCCGTTCGACCCCGGTCGTCGGACTCCGTCGTTTGACCCCCGTCGCGCGATGCGCTCCCCGCCGTCCGAGGCACCCCCGCTGTCCGACGTGCCCCCCTCGATCTCTTTCAGGTACTCTCTCTCTCTCTTGTTGTCCTTCTCTTTATATACATTAGGGTTTAATATAAGTCGGGGTCTGGTTCTTGGTCAGGGTCGGGTTTTTGGTCGGGGTCAGGTTTGGGTGTACTTTAATTGGGTTAGCGTTAGGGTTAGGGTTAGGGTCAGTATCGGTATCGGAATCGGTATATCAAACTATTCCTATGAGTATCGGGGTCGGGTGGGTTTAGGTATGCTTTAATTGGGTTCGGTTAGGGTTAGGGTCAGTATCGGTATCGAAATCGGTATATCGGACTATTTCTATGAGTATCGGGGTCGGGGTCGAGTTTGGGTGTGCTTTAATTGGGTTAGGGTTAGGGTTAAGGTCGGTATCGGTATCGGAATCGGTATATCGGACTATTTCTTTGAGTATTGGGTGTGAAATATACGTATCCATCTAGGTATATATGTTATATTTTGATACTAATTAGGAGTATCGTAATACCAAAAGTGTATAGAGTGAGTATCCTAGAAGGATATAAGATATCTTAGTACTAGCTAGGTAAGTGCTAGCTTGGATACTTCGAGGTCAAGTTTTCTTTGTGGGCTCACAAGGAACACATGACGACAAAGATATCATTATCTCTTATGTTAAGTGTCCATGTTAGCCTGAAATCAAGTGTACATGTGAGCCCTTCTTTCAAAATTAAATTTACTTATGCCAAGTCTTTTGGGCCTATCAAAGCTATAGACTTTTTTGGAAATCTAGTATAACGCTAATTCCTCTAAAGGCTTGCATAAGTAAGAGTGTATAGAGTGAGTATCCTAGTAGTATATCATAGTACCTAGAGTGCATAGAGTGAGTATCCTAGTAGTATATAAGATATTTTTGAAATTAGGTAATTGTTAAGGTAAGTTTGGGGTTTAATTGAAATTAGAGTGTACCTCCCTACTCCCCTTCTTCTTATTCGGGTCATGTGGCCTCCTATTCTGCATCATATGATATCCACCTCAGCCTAAGCCCAGAGAAGAGTGTGCAAATATTAATATTAACCAAGGTTCATAGTATCGATATCGGAATCAGTATCATTTACGGTTGATATACCATGAATCTTATGGCTTTCTCTACCAGAGCAAAATGTAAAACCAAACGTGAAGCAGAGCTTCATATTCAAAACAGCAGAAGTAAAAAGTTTTCAATTGGTGGTAGGGCGAGCCAGAATCCTTTAACGGGGCTCCATCAAAGGATTCTTGCTCGTCCTACCACCAATCGAAATCTTTTTACTTGTGATGTTTCCGTCAAAGGATTCTTGCTCGCCCTTCCACCAATCAAAATTTTTTACTTCTAATGTTTTGAATATGAAGCTCTGCTTCATGTTTGGTTTTACATTTTGCTCTGGTAGAGGAAGCCATTTGATTCATGGTATATCAACTGTAAATGATACCGATTTTGATACCGATACTGTGAACCTTGGTTAATATTCATATTTTTACACTCTTCTCTAGGCTTTGGTTGAGGTGGATATCATATGATACAGAATAGGAGGCTGAGAGAGTCGAATGAGAAGTAGGGAAGTAGAGGGGGGTCAGAGAGGGGGCCTTCTTGAGAAGCAGGAGAAGTAGAGTGACAAAGTAGAGGGGGTAGGTATCAAACTATTCTTAATTGCAATTCTGTTTACTTTGTCTTACGATACTGATTTTCACATCCAATTTGCGATACATCGTTACTTCGTTGATCGTACATGGATGTACAAACGGCAATATGAGAGAAGAATTGGTGTGAGTGATGATTTCAAAGAAGGCGTGGAAGTGTTTCTTAAGTATGCCATGAGCAAAGCTCAGTACATGGACGGTAACAAAATCAAGTGTCCATGTGGTAGTTGTTGCAATAGAAGTTACGAAAAAGTGGTGACTGTGAGAGATCATTTGACCCATAAGGGTTTTGTACATGATTACGGCCTGTGGTCATCGCAAGGTGAACTATATACTGAAAGACAGGCCATGTTTGTTGCGGACAATGCTACTTCTGCTTTTGATGAGGATGCTGCAATGAATTTTGCCATCGAAGACGACGTATGCTCTATTGATTATGGAGACCTGCAGAACCTTGTAGAAAGATGGTGTACGATGTGACAGGGCCTAACTTTGATCCTGACGATCCTAATTCTGAGGCAAAGGAGTTCTACAATATGTTTTAGGATGCAGATACTCCTATATATCCTGGTTGTGAGACTCATTTCGTACTGTCAGGGACGATGCGGTTGTTGAACATAAAGTCTGATTTTAACTTGTCGCAAGCTTGCTATGATCAGATCACACAACTAATCAAGGAGGTGTTACCGAAGTAATCGAAAGAGCTTCCAAAAAACTTCTACAAGTCAAAGATAATGGTCCGACAGCTGGGACTGGGGTACGAGACGATAGATTGTTATCACAACGGATGCATGGTGTACAAGAAGTACAACAAGGACATAGAAAGATACAGTTTTTGTAATGCAGATCGTTACAATCCAGTTCAGAGAAAAGAAAAGTTAACTAGAAAATGACGTCCTTACAAGTATATGCATTACTTGTCGATCACGAAGCGCTTGCAGAGGATGTATATGTCTCTGAACACAGTAGAACACATGACATGGCACAACGAGGAACGCACAAAGGGCGATGGAGAATTGTCACATCCTTCGGATGGAGGGGCATAGAAGCATTTTGATTTGTGTTATCCAGATTTTGCTGCAGAGCCTAGAAATATACATTTGGCGCTATGTTATGATGGTTTTGCCCCTTTCGGGCAGTCGGGATCTCAATACTCTTGCTGGCCGGTCATTCTCACCCCTTATAATCTGCCACCATGGATGTGTATGAAGACTCCTTATATGTTCTTGACAGCTATCATATCTGGTCCCAAAAATTCGACGAAGAACATTGATATATATTTACAGTCGTTGGTGGATGAGCAGAAATTGCTGTGGGAGATTGGCGTCACGACCTATGATATTTCCAGGATACAGAACTTTCAGATGAGAGCTTCACTGATGTGGACAATCAATAATTTTCCAGCATACGATATGTTGTCGGAATGGAGTACGCACGGCACTATGTCTTGTCCTATATGCATGAAAAAGAGTAAGGCATTCCGCCTTAAGCATGGAGGAAAAACTTCTTTCTTTGACTGTCACCGTCAATTTCTGCCCATGACTCATCTTCGGAGAAAGAACAAGGGCGCGTTAAGAGCTGAAAAGCAAAAAAAATTCATCCGCCTGCCAGATTATCGGGATACGATATTTGGGAAGATGTAAAGGATTTGTCCGCCGTAATGGAAGATCCAATATCGAACAATCATGTCGAGGGGTTCGGATACAGCCATAACTGGACCAAGTAGAGTATTTTCTGGGACTTGCCTTATTGGAAAGATAATTTTATAAGGCATAATCTTGATATCATGCATATCGAAAAGAATGTGTTCGATAATATCTTCAATATCGTTATAAATATCAAAAGAAAGATAAAGGACAATCCAAAAGCAAGACAAGACATAGCCGAGATATGCAAGTGTCCACATCTAAACTTGATAAGGAGAGCTGGTGGACAACTAAGCCGATAGCACAATACACACTGAGCAAGGAAGATAGATTAATAATCTGTAAGCGGATATTTACTTTAAGATTTCTTGACGGTTTATGTGTCGAATTTTTCTAGATGCATTGGTCTCAATGAATGTAAGCTAACGGGAATGAAGAGTCACGACTGCTACGTGTTTATGAAAGATTACTGCCAATTGCTTTGAGAGAGTTGTTGCCTTCTGCTGTATGGGTTCCGTTGGCCGAGCTATCTATATTCATCAGGGATATTTGTTCAACTAAGCTGACGGTGCAACATATGGTTGAACTTGAGAAGAAGATTGTCTTAGCAATTTACATGTTGGAGAAAGTATTTCCACCGGGTTTCTTCGACTGCATGGAGCATCTACCGATTCATCTAGTATACGAAGTCCGTATCAGTGCATCTGTTCATTATCGATGGATGTACCCATTTGAATGGTAAACAAACATCGATATAAATTAAGTAGATTTTATAATTATTTGTTAATTCAAGATAATTTGTCTCTCTAAGTACCTACACCATCTAAAGAAAAAAGTTGGCAACAAGGCTCATATAGAGACTTCGATATACAAAGTATATCTTATCGAGGAGTTATCAAACTTCTGTTCCATTTATTTTGATACTCATGTCAAGACAAATCGAAATAGACAGCAAAGGAATGACGAATACATTGAGGATAGAGGCATATTCAATGTCAAGGGCAAGCCTATTGGGGCTAGTAACAAATGGTGGTTGGGTGACGATGCGTTTGATCCAGCTCACCGATATGTCTTGTTAAATTATGACATACAGAAAGTGAGAGATTTGGAGAAGTAAGTGACTACACTTATACTCGTTATAATCTCTAATTTGGTGAAGAAAATATACTGACTTATTTTTACTCTCTATCAGTATATTTAGAGATGAAGTCAAAATGAGAACACCCGATATTACTGACGAGGGACTTCAAAGAGAGGTTTATTGTAACTTTTTGTCATGGTTTCGCAAATACATAAGTAACTAAGATAATATGTTATACGGCTACCATTAAAATATATGCAGCTAAAACATTTAAATTCTTAAAATGTGTTTACAGGTTTTATTGCCTGAAATAACCCTCACAAATAAGAGCCTTCGTTATTTGGCGTTGGGACCGATTAAGAAAGCAAAGACTTGGCCAGGCTATGTCGTTAACAGCTTCAAATTTAAGGCAACTCAGAATGCTATAAGTGCCAAATTTCTCAATGACGACTTCAGTACAAAGGATTTTGTGTTTGCATAAGAGGTACCATATATGATGACAAGCCAAACTTTGACTATTATGGAGTTCTTTGGGATATTATAGATTTATAATATCCTTCCCTATATCATATGCATATTGTGTTGTTTAAATGTGAGTGGTTCGATATGACACCAAATATCGGATGGAGAATTTATGAACAATTTGGATTCGTCGATATAAATCATCGCAGGATATATAGAGGGCCTGACACATTTGCGATAGCAAGTCAGGCAGTTCAAGTGTACTATACAAGCTACCCAAGGCTCGTAGAGATCGATTTGACTGGTGGACAGTATGCAAGATTAAGGGTAGAAATACATTCAATGTTGGAGACCCAGCATACCAAGAGGACCAGGTCAAAAAGCCTCAATACTCGGGACAACAGTTGGATACCATGGATGTTGAAGATATTGTTGAGGAAAATAGAGGAGAGGAAGAGGTTGATACATAAGACTTAGCCATCAACCAGGGAAGAAAGAGGCGTCTTGTCCCAAGTATTGAGGCTGACGAAGAAGAAGAAGCTGAAGATGAAGAAGAAGAACTTGATGAGGATGAGGATGAGGATGAGGATGAGGATACAGATGAAGTCGAGGATGAGGATGAGGATAAGGATGAGGATGAAGATGAGGACGAGGACGAAGACGATGACGATGATTAGATTAAATACCGGTATATAAAACTAGTACTTCCAACTAACTTAGTGAATTTACTGCAGTCTACTTATTTCAATTTTAACTTCTACATTCTTATTTCATTTCATATTTTTGTTGCTCGATTCATCTACTTATTGTATGGTTTTCTTTTTGCAGATGGCACTCCTAGTCTTGCCTTGCGTCGTGGCCGCACTCCTCGTCCTGCTGGTAGTATATTTTAGTTTAGTCTTCTATTTATTTATACTTCTATATTATTAATTATGTTTATGTGTTCTATTTATAGGTCATGGCTACTGGCGGTCGAGATCGTGGTGGGGGTGGTTGTGGTCATGGTGGTGGTGGTCGTGGTCGCCTTATGTCCCGGGATTCGAACCCATCTACCGAGCCCAACCCAGAGAGTACCACGGGCACTTCCTCATCCCACCGTCGATCTATCCAGCCAGGCATCTCTAACTTGCCAAAGCCATCTATTGGTACGTCGACGTCTGTGAATCCAGATGTTGCCGGCCAATCGTCCGTTCCGCCAACGGATCATGCAGCTACTGCATGGTAGGCCCCGGAGTATCCACGGGTTTAGTTCTATCCGATTACTGGTGAGTACATTTGCGGACCCGCGGATCCTCCGACGCCACCAGAGAGACCGGCAGGGGAGTTCAGACGGGAGTTATGGCCCGCGAGTAAGCTGTAAGTAAATTTGTATTTTGCAAGTTAATTTATTAAATTCGTTTCATTTATTCAAGTAAATAATCCAATTGTTGCTTCTATGTAGGTTTTTTTCGTAGGATGCTACCAGGGAGCTAGGGCTCATTATTAGACAAGACTTCCATGGCCCCTACCTCAATTTTAGTGAGGTGCCCCGAAGTCGCGGTACATCTGGCTCGACCAGATGAGGGTATATATATATATATATATATATATATATATATATATATATATATATTATGATTACTCAATTATTAATTATTCTTTAATCTATTATTTTTCTAATTACTTGATATTGGAATTTGTATGTCAGTTGACGTTCTGGTGACCCCTCCATCGCGAGAAGGAGATCATCAAGACCTACAAAAAAGCTGCAAGGAAGAAGTTGTAGGACACGAAGGATGACATCTGTAGGGGAAAGAAGAGCTGGCACCAGGACGAGTTCTATGAGCAGATGATAAAAAAGATGGATACTCCTACGTTCAAGGAGAAATCGGCGAAGCAAAGGAGAATTGACAGGCCGTGGGTCTGCATACGGGAGGATCGAGGCCCCACTCAGCGACGCTTGGAGATCTGGTGAGATACCAAAAAATACTTTATTTTTCCACTACCTATTCAGTACAATTAATCTACGACGTGAATTATATTCTATGAATGTTTCGTACGCATGCCACAAAGGCGACAAAGAAGGGAAAAGATCTACGCTAGGTCACCTTGTGTGATGTATTCGAGCATACGTACGAGAGGAAGAAGTACGGTACCTTCGTCGACGAAAGGGCCGAGCGGACTCATGTAAGTATTTAAGTTTATGAGATTTATGTTAGAATTCTAAGTATTTTAGTTTATAATTTTTGTGACAATAGTGTGAAGCCTTAGGATTTAGACTATAACTTAGGAAAACTTATAGTAAACTAAACATATTCATTGGATAGGCTAAGTATCGTGAGGCAATTAGGACGGTTCAGCCCCTACTACCGAGGGTATCGGCGAATCGACGCCTGTCCAGACGTCCTCTTCCATGACCGCTCACTTTGACGACATTTTTGTAGAAGTCGTTGGCGGAATAAGGAATGGCGGGCGCATCTACGGCACTGGCTCCTTGTTGCAGTCGCAGACATCTTTGAGACTTCCACCTCTGTCGCCTCCTGCTCCTTAGACTCCGGACGACGAGGATGTGAGGACACAGCTTAGGACTCTAACTACGACGGTGACGTCCTGTTACGACCCGCTACCCAATTTGTTGGGACGGATTGAGTCATGTCCAGCCTACGCTTAAGTTATAGCGTAGTTGTTTACCATAAAAATCAACAACAGGTATTACAGAACACTGGAATTGATTGCAAACTCGCTTGTACAAAGAAGAGCCTAGAAAGAAAGCCTAGGAAATAATCTAAGTACAATTGTTTAGTTTTGATTCTGGGGGATGACGGTGGAGGCTCGGGAAAGTGCTATCAACTCTGCCTTACTCCATGGACTATCAGATGCAGTCTCTAGCTCGTGAAGATATTGCTTTTCTCTTGGAGGTTGCCAGCCATTGCAGGGGAGTGGCACCCTACTATTTATAATAGGATAGATTTTGAGCCGCATGGTCAGTTTGCTGCCACGTGGTTGGTTGGCACGCAAAGACTCGCTCTCGGGCTGCCATCTGTCGGTTTGTTAGGATTTTGTTGCAACAAATCTGGGTGGTTAAGGAATCGGTCAGATTGCCACGTGTCCCTTTGTGTATGGTGTTCTCAGTCTTTGATCTTGTAGGGTCGCATGAGACTCATGCGGCCCGGATCACAGTTGCATGGAGTTTAAAAACTTTGGGGCCGCATAAGCTGGGCCACATGAGGTTCATGCGGCTTGGATGACGCTCCTTTGGCCGCATGGAGGCGTACAAACCCTACTTTTGGGAGACGTCTCACGTCTTTTCTTTCTTGTCAAAGTGTCAGAACTGTCATGCTTTTGCCAGTACTTGTCAACTTTGTCAGTCGAACTGCTCCTCCTTGGTCGTATATTTTCCTTCTACAGTTGTTCATCGATGGGCCGCATGCGGTTTTGAACAGTTATACGGATGTCCTTCATGCGGGCCTGTTTGGCCCGAAGTATCTATGCGATAATTTGTAATCCGCATGAACTCCATATTTTTTATGTTTCTACAAGACTCCCTTCAAAGTTTCCAAATTATAAATTTGGAATACTTTGAATAAGAAGCATAAAAAATATGCCAAGCCGTAGGGAGTCTTCATATTTACTGGAAGTAATTTTCGAACTTGAGTTGCAGAGAAATACTGAGCCGCAGGGGGATCCTGAGTCGCAGAACAAATCTTGAGTCGCAGGGACGCTTTGAGCTGCAGTGAGTTTGCCAGCTGTCACTGCTGCATTTAATGCCCTTGATTCGATTTCGGATTTGGTTCCTTTTTTTGAGATAAAGCTGACGGTTACTAGGGATAAAATCCCCAAACGTCATTATTATCTTTAATGATCTCAAGAATTGAAGCGGCATCCTCTCTGGAAACTCTATAAATAGGAGTAATTTTGAAGAGAAAATTTTCTCTTTCTACTTCCTTCTCTTTCATCTTTGTCTTCCTGTCTTCAATGGCTCCTAAAGCTTCCAAGTCGACTGCGACCAAAGGAAAGGGGCTTGCTTCTCCCTCGAGGGCGGCGGACTCCTCTTTCACTTACTCTGACGTGCACCCTCCCATCAAAGGTAAGAACAGTGGGTAGACGATGGCTATGTCGTACTATATCATTTTCTGTGCAATAAGCTTTGGTCGATGCGTGCCCTATCTCAGTTTAACCACATGTGTTCTGTATGATGGGGCCGTATAAGCTGAGTCGCATAAGTGCTGCATAAATGACTCAGGATTGATCTTCATCGATGTCGCATAGTTGTGTCGCATAAGTGTCTCCTGACTGGGCCGCATGGGTGTTTCATGTCTCGAGCCGTAGGAGCGCTTCAAGCAGCCTAAGTGCCCTATTATTGAGTCGTGTAAACATTTTGTAACAGAGCCGCATAAGTATCTCATGACCGAGCCGCATGAGCATATGTCTTCTGCCGTATAGGTCTTATTTTTGGCTAGGTTTTGAGAAATAAACTTCTAACTTTTGCTTCCTCTCTGTCTTTTGAAGTGGACTTGCCCTTAGCTCCCTCAGGAGAACTCTTGATAGAATATGCTCAATCTGCATCGGGTGTAACTTTTGATGAGATGGTCAAAAGTGTATCGATTCAGATTAACCAAAATCAACTTGAAGACCAGCTGAGGGAGATCAGAAATCAGTCTTTCTCTTTCTTACTTGGCATGATGAACTCCGGGCAACTGAATGGTATTCATCTGAAGCCTCTGTTTTTATTCGGGGATGCCCTGGCTGTTTCAGATCCGAGCGTCATAGAGACTCTTAAGAGTAGCGATTTTTATTTTCAGGGGGAAGCAATCCATGTACCCTTGATGGAGCACCACTTTCCCTTATCTGGTTTTAATATGGTATCTTTCGAGAGGAAGATGTCGAGTTCTCTAACTTTGGATCAGCAGGGGATCTTCGTAGTCCATATCCATTTCAACAACCTCTCGAGGTCAGTGGTCGCAGTAAAGGAATCAATGAGCTACTCTGTTATTGGGCTGGCTCCTAGCAGTCTGATCAACGATTTGAAGCCTAATATGTTTTTTACTGAAGCTGACACCTTTTTGAATCAGATTGCTCATAAGGGATCATACCCTGCGGGAAGACTGTCCTTACTAAACTGGCAGTATCGTTCGCCTCCCTGGGTTAACCTGACTTCTTAGATCCTGGTGCAGTATAAGGGTACCCTTCGACAGACTGGCCTCTACTATGCCATCAGGCGCTCCTACTATGGCTTGTTTATGAATCTGAAGTTATTTATGGCTTTGCTTGAGATGTACAATTGCCAGACGGGAACCTTTTTTTTACTCCAGGTGGAGAGATGGGGCTCGCTCTCCACGAAATGCATAGTGTGTCTAGATTGCCCTGGGGCGATGAGGCTTATGAAGAGTATACCCCGATAAACAAAGAATTCGAAGAATTAGAACGGCGTTATCCTGGGTTCCTAGCCGTATATCAGGAATTTCTATGCTACCACAGCACCGGTCAACAAATATCTAAGAAGAAGGATGATATTTCAGAAGGGAACATTCCTCACATCACGGCCTGGATTGGCTATCTTTTTAACCTTAACGCATCCGGTCGAGTTGCTGTTAGGAGCCCCCAATTTCTGAAGCAGGTGGATGCGCAGGTACAAAATACTAAAAGGTCCCGTGTTGCTGGTGACAGATTTGGGAGCCTGAGTGACACCTTTAGCTATTTTTATCATGATACTCAATCTCTGTCTGCTAAAGCTATTTTGGCCGGGTACCTGATGATCTGGTTGAGGGTTTGCGTTGTTTCGATGGGTTTCGGTGCGATCGAGAGGATTAGTCGCAACCTGATCCTCCCCGCGGTAAAGCTGGTTTTTGGGGCCAAGTTGGCTCTGCTTCTGCGATGGTATGTAGCATCCATAGAGGTCTTCGTTCATTTACGTCGAAAGTTATTGCTCGTGATCTTACGAAACCCTTCAATAGAATCAAACTGTCGTATCATTATTTAATGGGGTGGTTACTGATACTTTACCCCTCTCTTATACGACCTGGTCCAGAGGGCGATGCGACAAGTGATGATGCCTTCATCTACCATTATTGCAACATGCCCTGGAACTGTACCAGCTTTCCTGATTGCCGAATCGCCCTCGTATGAGTGGATAGATACTCTTTTTTGTGTCGGTCCTACCTTTTACCGAGGAGGAGATGGGACGCGTTCATCTTGATAGTGCTGTTGCGCCCGAGTCTTTATCTGAAAAACTATTTTGCTGGTTGCAGAGTATCCGTCCTTCCCATCTGGTGTACCGCAATCGTAATGTTGTATACCTAGAGCCATACTTACCTAGGCAGTATTTTCGACAATTTGGGTACAACCAATTATATTTGGATATCCCTAACCCTTGCCTGGGTTTCGAGGGGAGTGCCTTGGATGGTGTCCGAGCCTGGCACTATTATTCGGCGATCCATACTCGGGCCAGCTTCGTCTTACCTGATGCCGAAATATTAGGGCGTATTGTCTACATGGTGGCTCTTCGCCATGTATCTGTGAATGTACCTCCCAACGACTTTGATCCTTGTACCAGCTTTATTGTCGGTACAAAATTAGAGGAGCGAATGAGGGATTCTCGAAAGAGGACGAGAAAGGGCAAGAAAAAAGTTTCTGATTCTGACTCTGACAACACAAAGGAGAAGAAAGATGACTCTGAGGGTCTCCAGCCCTCTACAAGTCCTTTGGCTATACGTGTGCCTTCACCTGTGTCGAATCCTCCATGTGCACCAAGCGGACCTGAACCTCTTGTCGCTGGTAGACCTCGATCTCAGAAGCGGACCGCGGCTAGGTTCCGTAGGCTTGGCATGGGGGAATAGGTAGTGGTGTCGAAGTTGATATGAGGGTAAGTTCTTTCACGACAAGTCCCCATGTTATCCTTGGAATGTTATCTGAAGGCTCTCCTTTACAGGCATCGGAGGTAACAAACCTTTTATCACCCGCTGCCTCCCATGCGACTTCCTCTTTGGGTGCCGACCTCGAAGTTGTGGAGTCCTCACAGGTTGGTGCTAATATAATTACGTCTGTACCTGGAGCAACAGGGGCGGAAGGAATAGGCCTTGATGGTTCGGATGTCGCCGCTAACCCCACCGGAGTTGTAGAAATGGTGGGAGGTGTCAAGACAACTCCTGTTGAGCCTTAGCCGTTGCCTTTTTCTACTGGTAAGCTATACCACTTTCTCACCAATGAGGAGATTTTTTTGCTTCAACTCCATCCTTTTCGTGTCAAGCTGATTGTCGGTTGTGCCGGAACTACAGGACCTGCCTCACCGCTACCGGTGGTGGATGTGGCCGTAGGAGGAAATAGCAGAGGATCCAGGGGCCAACCTGATACGAGCAAGAAACATTCCTTCTTCCTTACCGGCTCGAGTTGAGGCTCCTTCTACCATATTGAGCATAGACATCCCGGGTCCTCCCACCTATTTAGCGTATGCGGGATCGGTTGGGGCTGCCTCTTTCTCGAAACCTGAACCTTCTGTCCTGCCCAGCCTTCAGCTTCTTCGGGCTGCAGAAAAGAAAATTGATGCCGTACGGGAGTCTCATCGCTCGGAGTTTATTTCCCTTATAACAGGTTCTTCAAGCTTAAGTGTACCCCCTTCCCAGAAGCCCTCAGCTTCCTTAGATGCTATCCCGTCGACGCCGTCCTCTCTGGAGAATTTGGACGAGTTGTCAAGGGACGTTGTCGAGAGCTTTTATCGCCATTTAAAACGGGGGATCGATGCTACTTTAAAGAGAGGGACTTTATTTTCTCTGGCCCACCACTGCGCCCAAGGACAGATTGCCCTGCTGAAGACGCTTCCAGGTGGAGAAGGGGTGGCCGTCCATCTGGAGCACAAACTGGCAGAGGCTCATCAGTACCTAATCCAGTTGTAGAAACTGCGACAAGTAGATGCGTCTGCCATGGTGGAGCAGGAGCGTGCTTTTCTTGTATCCGTCGTAGAAAAGGTGAAGGCTATTAAAGAGACAACCAAACCTTCTTTAGAGAAGGACCTTCAGGAGTTGTCCCTTAGGTATGACAAGCTGTGCCGGGAGGGAGAGATTTTCTTTACTCGTGAGGAGACCATTACTCGAGCTATGTCCGAAACCAACGAGCTCCAGCTCCAGGCTAAGTTAACGTCTCTGGAGACCGAGCTCCAAGTCACCCGTCAAGAGGGTGGGAAGATCTGGAAGGAGACTGATGAGGTCACCCGAACCTCTGCTGCTTTAGAGAGGGCATTGAAGAAACTGGAAGAAAATTGGCAGGCTCATGCGCATCTGGAGGATGCCGAGAGGTTATCCCAGGAAGCTGAACGCCGAGTCAAACTGAGAATCGAGCGCACAACTGCAAAGCTGGAGGACACCCTTAACAAGTTGTATGACGCTGATGAATAATGGACTTTGCTCTTCGTCTCCCTCTTTTTTTTTCTTTTTTTTTTGACAGAGCAGAATAGATTCACTCCTCTCTGATGAGCTTGTAATGACATTTTGAAGAATATCCCCTGGGGGGAACTTTTTGTAGACCTATTGCCCTTGGGTGCATTTTGAAAATGCGAACAAATAGATTTGACAAGATATTTTGTGGACTTATTACTCTTTTGATACACCGATGGTGTTAATAGGATGGTTTTTTGGGAACTCATTACCATTTTTTTGTGTACCGGCGAGGCGAGTACTGATAACGAGTGAAGAGAAGACCGGCATATTTACTCAGAGTTAGTGAGGATGTGGTAAATATGGGTCTGAAGCATAGCCTTCCTACTCAGAGGTAATGAGGACGTGGTAGGAGTAGGCCAAATAGAGATACACAGAACAACTCAAATGTTCTACCATCGTAGAAATTCTATGTATTGGGTGATTTGTCAGTGATGGATATGAAAACAACTCAGAGGTAATATGGACATGGTTGTTTTTCCCGTTTGAAGAATTTTGTGGACCTATTACCCTTTTGTGCACTGATGGCGCGAGTAATAGATTAGGATAAGTTTTATGGACCTATTACCCTTCTGCGTACTGGTGGTGCGGGTAATAGATTTGAAATGAAGACCAACAAGGGAGGTATGGGCATGATAAATGGTGGTCGAAACATTAAAGTGAAAGTTCAGAGGTATCAATATATGTGACTTGTCACTTGCAGAGGTATAATGTGAGTCCCCTCGGAGGAGGGGGAACGGAGTGTAAGTTCAGAGGTACCTGATGTACATAACTCGACACTCTAGGTAAATATATATTCTCTCTCTCTCTCTCTCTCTTTCTCTTTTTTTTAACTCTTATTGATAAGACAAGGAACTCTGTTCATTACATCATCAGGAGAGGTACCCTCCACCTGTGCCACCAGGTATTCGACGAGTTATACGTCCTTCTCGGCTACGCCTTGCGATCCCAAAGGTTGGGATGCCGTCTTGGGCATTCGCTTGTTTGAGTATGTCGGGTTGGCATTTAGTTCCCGACTCGCCTTGGAAAGATGGGTGACAATTATCTCGGCAAGGGATTCTGAGTCCTCCGATGGTCTTCGGATGGATTTTGGTAATTGGATCACCCTCGGCCTTGTGACGGGCCCTGGCTCTTGAATTTGGGAGTCGACTGACATTGGTTCTGACTGCGCAGCTTGAACGAGAGAGCTGGGCACCTCTTTATGTATTGTTGCAACAAGGGGTGCTGCTTTGCTTGACCTACGGGCCTGGGGGTGAACTATCAAGGGTTCTTTGGGCCCTGTGATAGTGATAATCTCCAGTTTGTTGGTGATGTACTTCTTGGATTCCTTGTATAAACAAGCCTTCAAAGAATAATAAGGCTCAACTCCTTTGAAGGGATCGATGTCGGCAAATTCGGTCCTCAAGAAGCCGTGTCTATTGACATACTTGAAGCATTGGTGGAGGGTGGAAGGCATGATCATATAGTCATGTATCCACTGGCGCCCCAAGAGGATATTGTAAGGTGTGTCTACCTCTATGACGTAGCAGGTAACTTTTGTCCTCAAGTCACCAATCTGGCACTTCAACCGGATTTTCCCTAGGGTATAGCTTCTCCCTGAGTTAAACCCGCTATGGCTGTGTTGGTTGTTGCTAGCCGGTGCATAGGGATGCCAAGAAGTTGGAGCAGGCTTTTCGAGATGATGCTTATTGACGATCCTGGGTCGATATGCATCTGATCCACCTTGATGTCGCCGATGTATCCAGTGTAGTATAAGGGGCGATCATGCAAGTTGGTCTTAATCAACATGTCCTGCAGAGTAAATACGATGTTGGGCATTATATCTGTGCTACCGCCGTCTTGTAGATCTGCTGGCGGATCTTCCCCTGGAGGCTTGACCTGGGCTAAGTAGGCATCGGAATTCTGGAGTGCTTTGCTTAATGCGACACGATGATCCTTGGAGAGCCTTAGGAGCTCATATAGCGACAACTTTGATGGCGTATTAGCCAATTGTGCTAATATGTCAAAGTTGTAAGGTATCTCCAGTCCCTGAGGTACATCATTACGGAGTGGCCTATCGAAGCGGGTTTCCTTTGTCTTGGCTTTGTCCGCCAGTGGGGGCTGAGATGGCCTTGGATCATCAGAGGGAGGCAACCTTGCTGGCTGAGGATCTTCGACGGGACTATCCTGTACGGGCTGGACTTGTGCTCCAGACCGGGTAACAACATCTGCAGCTTCTTCAGTTTCGGCTGAAATTGTGTAGCAGGCTCTAGACTTCCTGCCCTTCTTCTTGCTGGGAGGTGTCACGACCCGTACCCGCTTTTCGGATACGAGACGTTTCCAAGCCAGCCTACGCCGCAGAGTCGGCGGTAGAACGCTGTCAAGCCCGCAAGAAATAAATGCTCAAAATCACAAAATATAATATTTGCTGCTCATTCACATTTCTAAGTTTATTACAACATTTACAAGGTTTATATTTAAAGGAAAATACAAAGTTCTCACAATTTAATCAAAATGACAACTAGTTCTACTATCTAGGTCGGCCTCAGCATACCCATGTCTTTCCAGTGCTAAGAGTGATCGCGGCTAAACCTAAAAAATGTTGGTTTCCAGTCAGGAACGGAACAAGTATACAAACCGACGACAATGCGAAAACACAATAGAATTAACAAGACATGAAAATAACATATGAGATATAAAAACTGGAAAGTACTGATGACATGGCAAGGTGGAGAAAAAGGAAAAATAAAAGACATCTACCTAGTGGTGTGAAATATCCTTTTTAACATGTGAACGGCTAGGGGGTAAATCCGGCACCCTGCACGTGTCGTGTGCAGCTGCTATTCTCCACGAAAGACACGAGAGATAGTTCTGGGTAGTCCACATGTTTACTAAGATATTTCTCCTCCCGACTACTCCGTGTGACGAGCGTGTCAACAAGCAGCAAGACATATGTATAAGCATGAAATGAAAAGACTACTATGAATCGAAAAGCAATCAGAAAGTGTACTTGCGTGAGGTCCTTAGCTGGTGAAACCAATAATACTATACCACTCAATGAGCCACAATCAGTCAACACATGTAGAAGTCTCCAAATGCTGAAATAAACAGTACCAACGTTCTCAGAATAGTCAAATTAGCTAGGATTGCTTGTCCTTAAGTCCAATTCTGGACACAGGGGAAAAACGATAATTTCGGGCAAAAACGATGCCTGCCGTTGAACCCGCTTTACATCGAAAAGTGCGCCAGAGTCAATGGTCTCTAAAGTCATTAAACTATGTGTCAACAGGTTCGGTTTTTCGATACGAACCCAACCGTATGTCCAGAGTTGGATTCCGACGGGTCGTGAACAAAATCGCCCGTTGAGTCAAACCGTGGGGCCCGCAAAACGGCGTTCCGATTCAACTGTCTCAGAATTGGACCAAACTTGGCATACAAGACCAAAAAAGCAATACGGTTCTGCTGGCGCAAGTTTCGTCCCGATCTGACGAGCGTCAACAAAGTAATTAGAGTTTGTGCAAATGGTCGATTCGGTGAATTTCGACGGATACGTATCAAATTCGTCGCACACACGCGACCAATTTGAATTCCGTCAAAGCCCACACGACCAAGAAACTATTATGCAGCTTTCAATACTTACGGTTCGCGACCACGTCGCTCGGATTGGCGGGACGCACGTCGAGTCGGGTAGATTTCTATGTTTTCAAAAACTAGTTTTCGTATTTTTTTTAATTTTTGGAACTGTTTTAACATAAATATAATACATGATAAAATAATCTATTTAATGGGTTTCGGTCTTGGTTATGTTGTCTAAAAGGCTGTTCAGTTGGTTTTCGTGAATGCTCGATATCCTGACAGAAAAATAGCTTCCAAGTTTGGTGCTACGCCAAATATAAACTCTGTTTATCAACAGAAATCTCGTCGACTTCGAGCCAATTTGCCGAAAAATCTACGATGGTTAATTACAAACTAACTAACTGCATTAGAAGGGGGTTGTGTCGGGATTTTACCTGAAGAAACGGCTCGTCAAAAGGACGAGCGTGTACGACGAAATGTCATCGCGAAACCGTCTCCTCGCAAGTGCAACTGCTGTCGTTGCTGGCCTGCGTATCAGTGTTGCGCGCGTTCGCGTGCTGCCTCCGGCGGATCTGGACGGCCTGCGGTGCCATGCCCAGGCTGGGATGGTTGCCAGGGTCGGGGGCTGTCGGCGTGTGTTAGGGTTTGGGTTGGAACTCCTCTCGTTATCTCGCTTATATATACGGTTCTCTCCCTCTCTCGGCTGTGTTAGCACTCGGGTTGGTGAGCGGGCTGCTTCCAGGAGTGGCCTGCTGGGAAGTAGTTTGTTCGGGCTGGGGGGGTTTTAGGTGCAGCTCCCTATTGCTGATTTTGGGTTATTAGGCTGGGACTTGGGCTCGGGATGGGCAGGCCGGGCTTGGGCTGCTTTGTATTATTTGGTTTTTTCTTTTTTTCTTATTTCCATTTGCATTAACTAATGTATATATATTTATACATTTATACCTACATACACACATATATATTTATGTATACGCACACATATTTATATATACACTTATTTGATACATGGTAATATATATATATTTATATATATACACATTTACACCCATGTATATAAATAACATGTATATATTTATATACATTATTAAATTCTAGAAATGTTTAGTGTTTTTATATAGGAGGCACATAAATATATGGAAGGCAAATAAATCCTATGTTAATTAAATAAATAAATAATAATGTATATGATGAAATGTAACACTAAAAGTTATGGGAGATAATAATAATAATAATTAATAATAATAAAATGTTTAAAAATTTCGGGAAGGGGAGCTACAAATCTATCCACCTTAAAAATAATTTCGTCCTCAAAATTCTTATTTGTATCTATTTTTAAAAATTAAGAAGACGGTCTACTTTAACCTTAATCTCCCTAAATTTTAATTCCTCAAAATATTTTATAACCGTCTCTATCCTTTTTATAACTCAGAATTCTTGAGGTCTTCTACCCACCTTTGATCACACTATTCAATCAAAACTAAAATCTTATAATTTTCTAACTAGTTGCCAACAATCCTACCAATAGATATCTACGGCATCAGGCATCTATATTCTTTTCCCATTTATCAAGCAACCCAAAATTTACCAAGCAACAATTTACACAAGTAGGTAAGGAATATTGGGAAATTATAACAAGCATGACCTTCGTCGCTCTGTAATAGGAAGGACAGGAAGATTAATCGAGAGCAATTATGAAATCCTATTTTTGAAATTAATCTAAACAAGGTTCCAAAATAGAATAGAATTTGAGAAATCAAGGTTGCGATCTTTCCTGTGGTTATTTAAACACACGAGCAAGGGATATAAATGCAATACTAGATCGTATCGCGGCTTCCAGACAGATGGAATAATTGCTACGAATGACCTCACATCCTAAGAGGTGGAGACTACATAATAGGTATAGGGACCTATTTCAAATAGTTCGGTTTTATAGTCTGAGTATGGTGGTATGTATGGATAGGTTTTACTGGGTCATAGTGGGTTTCCTACTTGGACATCACTCGTTGGTTGGATGAACCTTGGATTTCAATCTATATGTACTGGACTAGATCCCAATGGCAAAACTATGTCTACTAGGTTAGGGTAAACTAGAATAGGATTCCCTCCAAGTGGTTGACCTAGTTGCTAGTCAGGTTGGATAGCTAGGTCCATAAGCCCAAAAATGCGCCTTTAGTGACTTTTGTGTTTAAGTAGCACATGAGGCCTCAATTTGGTGGCACGCTAGTATAGCATGTGCGTAGTGGGCTTCGAGTAGGTCACAACCGTATATTGGGTCGCAGGAATTGAGTCAAAGTTAAGGCTCTAATGGAAATCGGAAAGTATACCGGGTTGGTACTATGGTAAGGGTTATGGCTAGTCCTTTTAACCTGAAAGTCGTAGCACAAAAATAGAGTACAAAGGAACGGTTTTGAGTGGGACATGATAAACCTAGATGAAGGTGGACTCGTCTAGATCTTATATATGAAGTTTGTTGGAAGGTAATCGCTGGTCTCGTGCTCCGAATTTTAATGGCACGGCCAGGGCAAAAAATGATCTAAATGGAAAGTGGGAGTCCATGGGGCACTATTTATTATCCTAATAAAAATTATTCTAATCAATCGGTAATCCTCATATATCCCAAAATTTTTAGAAGGCTTACAGTCTATCCATCTTAGAATCTAGGACATAGTTTTAGGGATAATAAGGTTAGAGGGTTCCCAAAATCCGGATACTGTACCTCGGCGCTTGTTAATAGAGAATAAGGCACGGCGTAATGGAATATGGTAGATGTAAGTCAAGCCAAGGGTCGTTCCTCAATAAATGAAAAACGAGTGTGTATAATAACCCATGGTCAAAAAAAATAGAGTGATCTACTCGTCCAGTATACAGGGGTTATCGACAGGGTAACCAACTCTAAGGCACAACATATGAAAAGATTTCTAACGACTGGGTCGTAAATTTCTATTTGTGTCGAGCCTTCCAGACTGTTGTCGCAGGGGTTCCAGTTAAGTCAAGCTTCAAACAAATAATTAGAGTCTCACAATAATTGGTCTCCTGAGCATAGGTAGTCTCCTAGGTTGGCATTTGACCAAGAAAAGACCCTAATCACTCTCGGACTCCAATGACTAGAAGATTAAGATAGGAGGTTTAGTGTCGAAGGGAGGACGAGTAACTCAAGGTAAGGTTCCAGTCACAGGGCTGGTCGATGGTAGCTACACTTGCGTATACAACTATCATAGCCATGGGAATACTCTGTATCTATCTACCAATTACGAGCTTTTGTCTTTCCAAATCAGTGAAAGACAAAACCAATAAGGAGTTCAAGAGAGGGGTCACTGAGTACAATTACATGATTCAAAGGTGAAGGTATTATTTTAAGAGGGATTGTCAAAGCAGTCGCGGATGAGATCCTAGATACCTCTATATCTCATTTCACGTAGTGTAATTAAATGAAGAGCGAACCAAATGCATCATGGTTGATCATACCGTAATACACTGATTCTGATTAGACAATATGTTAGCGGGCGTCCCCAATAAACATATGTCTCAAATCAAGCTCGATAAAAGAGTAAGCTTGCAAAACTAGGCTGTAATAGCAACGTTGGTCAAGATAGTCAAAATACAAGCAGACAAGATTTTTGAAAGGAGGCACAAGTAGTTCGAGTTTTGAGAGAATCAAAACCTTACCTGGTGTTATTGCTTATATAGTCATCCTACTACTACCTATCCATAAGGTCTTGGTCGACTAATAAGTTATGGAACTCTAGATTCTATATTCTAGGTAAACTTATTTATATCAGTGAACTACCTCATCAATAGATCACAAGAACCACAAAATGCTAGGTTGGGAGACATGCTAATCAACTTACAGAACTTCCGCTAGCATTGGCTTTGGATCTTATGGGACACACAGTGTGACGCCCCAGAACCAGAATACTGGAGAGCGGGGGCGTACATAGCCAGCTACGTATATTGAAATGAATTCCACCTCGCTATACGGTCACGGCTGTCTAGATATGAGGGTTTACTACAAGCCAACGGTCTCTTAAGGTCAAGCCTATTGTCTCAATCTCGAACAAATATTATAATTACAAGATGTTAGACCACCAAATATACAATAAAAGGCGTCCCAAATATTACATATTCAGTTGATCATGAAGCTTGTCATACAAAATGCGAGGACTAGCAAGAGTTAAGTCATACATGATCAACCCTAGGATTTGTTAATCATGTTACAGCTCGTAGGCAGACAATAAGTAAAGATGCGTCGAGCTAACAGGTGCTCGTCGGCTAAACGCCTCAAAAGAATAAATTTATAATATAGTGGGGTGAAACAAATAGAAAACCCACTCGTAGCCCGGGTTCCTTCTAGTCGCCACCATCGGGCTGGAGGTTCGGTAGATCCTCGAGTACTGCTCCGAAATCTGGCCACACAAAACCAGCTGGGTCAAACCCCAGAAAGAGCAAGTGCCACAAAGGAGGCCACAAATAAGAACAAAAGCCAGCATATCAGAATATAAGAAAATGGAAGAAAAATGCAAGTAATAAAAGTTCAGCAGGACAATAAATGACTAGGGACATGGAACCATTCCGGGAGCCAGATTACAACCCGTAAACCAAACAAGGACCGGGGTTGTAACCTTTCGCCTGAATAGCACTTGTCTCTGTCCATTTATTGTTAAAGATAAGTAAAACAAACATGTTCAAGAGGAACCAGGTACTGGGACTAGACAAGACTTAGACAGGGATAGACAACATCCATTCACAAGCGGCCAAACAATTACTACGGCTTACTACTTTAACTAACTAGGGTTATCACAGGCCTAATTACTAACAAGATGAAGTGAGAATTTCCCAGTCCCAAGCCCTGCAGACTATCTAGTTATCCTTCCGCGGGTTGAGAGTATGGTTGGGTACATCGCCCAGGACACGATATACCCTTAGGTGACTTAGAGGTACAACATATGACAGTGTGTTGGAAATGTGCTCTACTCGTCGGCAAGCTACAAGTCCATTAAAGCGCCCAGATAATGAGATTGCTTGTGACTGGAAATTCTCCATGTTCTAGTTTGATCTAATCATTAGCCTAATCCAATTTAGTATGAGTCCCTGGCCGTGGTACCCAGGGAGTCACGTCCTAGACATGATGCAAGACAAGACAAGTAGATTTCACAAGGCAGCAAGAATGAACACCCACGGAGTGAGAGTTAGTTATACGAGTCAAGTTACAAGTTACGGGTTACGAGTTACAAGTCAGGAGTGCGCCGCCACGGGCCACTATCAAGTTATCCAGTTGCAAAGATTAATCATGAATCACAAGTTACAAGTTAAGAGCGCACCCCATCGGGTCACTATTAAGAAGATCAGAAAGCACTAGCAACATAAATTACAAAATTTGTGAAACCGCACTAGTCGTAAGCAAACACCTAAAACAGTGCCAGTTTGTGTTGGGTCGAGACAGTCGTGTTGTGTGGAACAAGATCTCAAAACACAAATCCACAAAAGAGTAGCCAAGTCCAAGAAATAAAACCAAATCATCATGGGCAAGTAGGTTGCGCAGGGGATCCGATTGCGCTGGGAAAAAGGATTACGCAAGGGAATAGATGGCACAGGAAAATAGATTACGCAGGGGATAAACTGCGCTCGATCGGATTGTGCTGGGAGCGGATTGCGCTGGGAGCGGATTGCACTGGGAGCGGATTGCGCTGGAAGCGGATTGTGCTGGAAGCGGATTGCGCTGGAGCCGAGCCGCACTGGAGCGAGCGGCACTGGAGCGAGCGGCGCAGCAGTTAAGTGTGCCAAGGAGAGGAAGGCGCTGGAGCTAAGCAGCGCCAGCGCAAGTCAGCTCAGCGCAAAGCGCTGGCTGAGGGGCTGCGCAAGTGAATGGACTGCGCTAAAGAGTGTAGGCCGAGAGTCATCTTCTCCATCAGACCGAGAGGAAGACTTCAAGAACCCTAAACTTCAAATCTTCATAACTTGGCCAAATCAAAACGAAATTTGGATTTTTAAAGTTCTAACTTGTGTAAAATTGAATTCTCTTCCACATGGAGCCTCAAAACAAGGAAAAATCTAAGTTTAATATATCAAAACCAAGAAAATCCAAAAATGGTTACAACTTAGATCTAGAAAAATGGAAGCTCCAAATCACAAAATGCCAAGTTCTAATGTAGTTCACCATGGCCTAGTTTAGCTAATGGACAAATAAAATAGGGTGCTTATTTGGTGGCAAGGTGCACTTGCCTATGGTGTTGGTGTTGTGTAGAAGAAGGAGTTAGAAATTAATGAGGGAAGTAATGAGGAGAGAGAATGGTTGGTGGGGATTTAATGAGGGTGGTTATGGTGGAATGAGGGTGGAGTATAGGTTAAGGTATTCCTTTGGGTTTAAAATCAAACCAAACCAACTAAAATTGAGCCGAACCGAAACCCAAAATACGAGAAAACCCAAAATTTCGCAAGTCGAGAAAAATAAAAATACATGTCAAAATCTAATTACGAGTATAAATACGAAATACGGGAAAATGAGGGTGACACACAGGGCATCTTTCTATTCTCTATAGTATCCTAAACTTGTAATCACGTCTGAAATTATTTTACCGAGAATTATGCCTGTTCGTACACTCTGGTTGTGGTAAACCCTTGGATCCGTGATTCAGATGTGATAGGCTATAAGATATTATACCTTATATTGACACAAGGTCAAAAGAGGTCAACAAGGATATAGTTTTAGCAATGATCCCTAACCTACAATTGTTCAAAATGGTTTCTATTCTATGGGTTGTGCCTCGCCAGTGCGCTGCTGGCTGCAGTGAACCCACATTCCCCACTCTCAAATAATTGACGACAGTGCGCTGCTGTCTAACCATTCAGTCGTTAAATTACTCTAACTATATTCCTAAGGAATCCAAGGAGATGCTAGAGATTCAAACTAATTGACTGTGCTAGAAAACGTAAACACCTGCATATAAGTCTCATTCCTTAAAGTAAAAGGTTGGCCGGGGAGGAAATAACTGAAGACAAGAAAAATAAGTACATCCTAACATTTATTTCATATGTATTTCAAATGGCTGAGGGAAGACTTTGAATCAAATCTAACTCGAGGTTCGTATATGAATATCAAAATCAGAAATTATAAACCAGTTACTTACAGAAAAATAGAATTTAAAATTGGCAATTCTAATTTATGATATAAGGTTTACATCTAAATAGAGCAAAAGAAAATTGAACATGTTATCAAGATTAAAGCCTTATTATAGGAAAGCCGAACTTACTAGTGAATAGTGGATCCACATTGGATCATAATGTCATATCAAAAGTATCAGTGTATCTTATAGAGACCTGGCAAGCTATCTAAATTTAATAATTCTGAATAACATGGCCTATCTAACAACCTTAACTACCCAACGGTCAATATAAACAAGGGACTCCTAGTCCTAGTCATTCTCTTAAATTATTTCAATCCTAGTTTGTGAATAAGCATTTCCTAGTTGCAGGCTCGCAATAGTATGACTAACGTACCATCACGAGTTCACAATATTTTGCGAAAATGGACCTGCATGGGCCACCACAAAAACTTGTCACGACCCGTACCCACTTTTCGGATACGAGACGTGTCCAAGCCAGCCTACGCCGCAGAGTCGGCGGTAGAACGCTATCAAGCCCACAAGAAATAAATGCTCAAAATCACAAAATATAATAATTGCTGCTCATTCACATTTGTAAGTTTATTACAATATTTACAAGGTTTATATTTAAAGGAAAATACAAAGTTCTCACAATTTAATGAAAATGACAACTAGTTCCACTATCTAGGTCGGCCTCAGCATACCCATGTCTTTCCAGTGCTAAGAGTGATCGCGACTAAACCTGAAAAATATTGGTTTCCAGTTAGGAATGGAACAAGTACACAATCCGACGACAATGCGAAAACACAATAGAATTAACAAGACATGAAAATAACATATAAGATATAAAACTGGAAAGTACTGATGACATGGCACAGTGGAGAAAAAGGAAAAATAAAAGACATCTACCTAGTGGTGTGAAATATTCTTTTCAACATGTGAACGGCTAGGAGGTAAATCCGGCACCCTGCACCTGTCGTGTGCAGCTGCTATTCTCCACGAAAGACACGGAGTATAGTTCTGGGTAGTCCATATGTCTACTAAGATATTTCCTCTCCCGACTACTCCGTGTGTCGAGCGTGTCAACAAGCAGCAAGACATATGTATAAGCATGAAATAAAAAGACTACTATGAATCGAAAAGCAATCAGAAAGTGTACTTGCCTGAGGTCCTTAGCTGGTAAAACCAATAATACTATACCACTCAATGAGCCACAATCAGTCAACACATGTAGAAGTCTCCAAATTCTGAAATAAACAGTACCAACATTCTTAGAATTGTCAAATTAGCTAGGATTGCTTGTCCTTAAGTCTAATTCTGGATACAGGGGCAAAACGGTAATTTCGGGCAAAAATGATGCCCGCCGTTGAACCCGCTTTGTATCGAAAAGTGTGCCAGAATCAATGGTCTCTAAAGTCGTCTAACTATATGTCAACAGGTCCGGTTTTTCGATACGAACCCAACCGTATGTCCAGAGTTGGATTCCGGCGGGCCGTGCACAAAATTGCCCGTTGAGTCAGACCGTGGGGCCCGCAAAACGGCGTTCCGATTCAACTATCTCAGAATGGCATACAGGACCAAAAAAATGTTACGGTTCTGTTGGTGCAAGTTTCGTCCCGATAGGATGAGCATGCACAAAGTAATTAGAGTTTGTACAAAGTGGTCGATATGATGAATTTCGACGGATACGCATCAAATTCATCGCGCGCACGCGACCAATTTGAATTCTGTCAAAGCCCATACGACCACGAAACCATTACATAGCTTTCGATACTTACGGTTCACGACCACGTCGCCCGGATTGGCGGGACGCACGTCGAGTCGGGAAGATTTCTAAGTTTTCAAAAACTGTTTTTTATATTTTTCTTGATTTTTGGAACTGTTTTAACATAAATATGATAAAATTATCTATTTAATAGGTTTCAGTCTTGGTTAGGTTGTCTAAAAGGCTGTTCAGATGGTTTTCGTGAATGCTCGATACCCTGACGGAAAAATGGCTTCCAAGTTGGGTGCTACGCCAAATATAAACTCTGTTTATCAACAGAAATCTCGTCGACTTCGAGCCAATTTGTCGAGAAATCCACGACGGTTAATTACAAACTAACTGAATTTATTAGAAGGGGGTTGTATCAGGTTTTTACCTGAAGAAACGGCTCGTCAAAAGGACGAGCGTGCACGACGAAACATCATCGCGAAACCGTCTCCTCGCAAGTGCAACTGCTGTCGTTGCTGGCCTGCGTATCAGCGCTGCGCACGTTCGTATGCTGCCTCCGGCGGATCTGGCCGGCCGGCGGTATCGTGCCCAGGCTGGGAGGGTCGCCAGGGTCGGGGGCTGTCGGCGTGTGTTAGGGTTTGGGTTGGAACTCCTCTCGTTATCTCGCTTATATATACGGTTCTCTCCCTCTCTCGGCTGCGTTAGCGCTCAGGTTGGTGAGCGGGCTGCTTCCAGTAGTGGCCTGCTAGGAAGTAGTTTGTTCAGGCTGGGGGGGTTTTAGGTGCAGCTCCCTATTGCTGAGCTTGGGTTATTAGGCTGGGACTTGGGCTCGGGATGGGCAGGGCGGGCTTGGGCTTGGGCTGCTTTGTATTATTTGATTTTTTTTCTTTTTTTCTTATTTCCATTTGTATTAACTAATGTATATATATTTATACATTTATACCTACATACACACATATATATTTATGTATACGCACACATATTTATATATACAAATATTTGTATACATGGTAATATATATATTTATATATATACACATTTACACCCATGTATATAAATAACATGTATATATTTATATACATTATTAAATTCTAGAAATGTTTAGTATTTTTATATAGGAGGCACATAAATATATGGAAAGCAAGTAAATTCTATGTTAATTAAATAAATAAATAATAATGTATAGGATAAAATGTAACACTAAAAATTTTGGGAGATAATAATAATAATAATTAATAATAATAAAATGTTTAAAATTTTTGGAAAGGGGAGCTACAGGAGGAGATAACACCCCTGGGTAACTTCGAGCACCAAGTCTGGGTGTACCCACATGATCTCTCCTCGCGATGTAGTGAGGGGTACCAATCCAGATGTCTAGCTCCGGGAGGGTGGAAGGTTAGTAACCTCCATCGTTGCCCGGAGGATAGGTATTACCCCGTCTGGAGTGCTTGTTGGAGGAAAGTCGCCGAACTGAATAGATATCATGTTCGCCGCCACGGTAACCTCTTCAAAGTCTATCGATAGAGCTTTTGAGTCGATAAGACTCTGAATGTACCGCTTCAATTGGAAGCAATCATGAGTGGCATGATGGACATAGCGGTGGAAGTGACTGTACTTCGGGTCCTCCATTTTTGCTGCTCGGGGCTCGCGTCTTGGTGGGGGGAGCTGGATCCTACCATCTTGCAAGAGCATATTGAAGATAGGTTTGACATGACTCTCTTCGAATGAGTAGTTGATCTTGGGCCACTGACCTTCTGCCTGTTTTTGCTCAGGCTTCTGAGTCGTATCAGTGACCATGGCATGTTTGCCCTTGTTGTCCCGGTTGGTGGTGGTGCCACTGTTGTTGTTACTGAAGGCGGGACTAGGACGTCTGCCCTTATCTTCTCCGTCTGGGATGTGTAACCCCAGCTGGCGAGCCTTCTTCAATTTTGCCTCCACGTTGGTAGCACTTATGATGAAGTCGTCCAGTCTCTGAACTGATCGTCTCCCATCCAGAGGCTAATTATAGGGAGCAGCTTCTTCTGGCAGATTTCAATTAGGGAACTTTCGGGATTGCCCTGAGACAATCTCATCGCGGTGGCAGAACCACTTGATATAGTTCCTCGTCAGCTCCCTTTCTCCCTGAACGACGTCCATGAGAGATGACATTATCACATCATGCCCCACTTCATATAATCTCTCCAGGAATATATGCTTGAAGTTGTCGAAAGAATGGATACAGTTGTCGGGAAGATTACGGTACCAGTCGAACGCGATCCCTTCCAAGGCTCCGATGAATCATCGCGTGAGGATGGCGTCACTATGCGGCAAGTGGTCGATGGTGACTTCAAAGTAAGTCATGTACCGACTAGCAGAGGTCTTTCCATCATAAGAATCGATATAAAATGGCTTGTATCGCGGTGGAAAAGGTACATCCCTCCATGCGACTGGATATGGCTGCCGTATTCTGAGATCCCGAGAGGAGTCTCGGGTATTGAATATCGCTCGAAGCTCCTGAACTTTCCTCCTAGCCTTTTTGGCTTCATCTGCAGCTGAAGGAACGGATGGTGCTACGTGATCATCACCCAAAGGAGGGGCGGTCGTGTTGGAGTCCGCGTTGACGGTGGGTCCCAAGCTTGTTTGTCCGGGCGTCCTCGCTGGTTGAGCTGGCAAGGCGGCTTTGATCTCGTCCACCGACTTAACTAAGGACATGAGCATGGCTTCGAGCACTTCTAGCCGTTGTCGGTCGGAAGGCACTTTACGATCGTTATCAGTCATAAAGACTGTCCTCACGTGGATAGAGGTGGAAGGGATTGTGGCAGAGGTAATCTCGGTGTCGTACCCTTGTATAGAGAAATCGTCAGGAAATATCAGAATGTCATCTTCGTAAGACTCGGAAGGGGTGATATCCCTTGTCCCAGAAGCCGTATCGTCTTGGTGAGGGAGGTGGCCCTCAGGAAAATCTGGTTCTGTTACAGAGTTCTGGGGGATCTCTATCCCCTGCGCGTGCTCTTGGTACACCGAGTTCTTGTATACATTAAGGGGGCTGCTACCCCCAGCTTCATCTACTCTTAAGGTGGCTAGAGGTGCACCCCCGAGTGCCGGAAGCTTCTTCTTGGATCGAGTGCCTATATAGACACCCCCTGTGGTTGAAGGAAACCCCCCAGATGAGGGTCTTCTCGCAATACTGGCCGAGATGGCCGGGCTGGAAGAGCCTGTCTTCTTTCGTCCCTTGCCAGGAGGAACTTTTTGAGTTGAGTTACAGGAGACGAAAGAAAACTCTTCGTCCCCTGGAATTTGCACATGTCGGACAGGTGCTGGCTACTGCAGTCGCTAGAAAACTGACTATTGATCTTCAGGTACTGCTGATTTGTTGCAACAGCAGTTGATAATGACCTGAGTGCAACGACGCCCCGAGAGGGACTCGCTGTATGCTGACGCTGCCGTCTTGCACTTATGAGTAATCACGTCACGTAAGTCGGTAGGAAGCTGCTATGTCTTTGCACCAAACTTGTGAACTCGGGAATCCCGAGCGCAGGGGTGCTTAGGCATCATGTTTGCTCCCTGATCTGTGGCTAGTAAAAGCACTTGCTCTGGATCTTTAGAAGGAGACTATCCATCAGGAGCCCGTATAACAGTTAACGGGCCTACTGACAGTCAGCAACTTGGACAGTTGACTGGGCTTGTTGAGCCCGCACAGCCCTTGACCTTTTTGACTTGGCGCCCGAAGGCGCATAGTAAAAAGAGTCCAGACTGATACATCCCGCTTCTTTAATGGGCCGCATGGCGTCGGGCCCGCATGAGAGGCGGTCGAACACAGAGCTTCTGACAGGGCCGCATGAGACGTCCTATCTGTGGGCAGGATTGGTCGTTATACGGCCCATCTTCTTGCAGCTAGAGATGGTTGCCGCATGAATCATCTTCCTGCGACGGGAGTTGGCAGCTGCATGAGTTGTCTGCCTGCGGCCAGAGTTGGCTGTTGCATAGGCAGACTGCCCATCTCCTCTTTGTGGACTCCTCTTTGTCTACATGGAATTCCCTTGTGCCCCAAAAAACTCAGCATCGTAGTATTTTCCTCTGCTGGATTTGGGGACAGTGGGGTCCTCTGCGGTCAGAAATAAAGCCACAGGAGAGTTCTGTTCACCGTCTTGGGCTGCAGAAGGAGCTTCTTCAAGAACTTGGTCAGAGGCAACAATTTTGTGTACCGACGCCTTGCGAGTCCTCTTCGGGTTGGCTCGCTTCTGAGACGGGCTGGCGCTCCCTTCAGAGAGCAATTCTTCGAAGGCTTGTTGGTCGAAGCGGACCATAAGCATCTGCTGTGTAGAGCCGAGCTTGGACGTGTCAGATTACGTCACCAACTTCTCATCGGAAGAGAAGGATGTCCCCAGCACAGTCGCCATCGTATTTGCCATGAAAATCAACAACATGTATTACAGAACACTGGAATTGATTGCAAACTCGCTTGTACAAAGAAGAGCCTAGAAAGAAAGCCTAGAAAATAATCTAAGTACAATTATTTAGTTTTGATTCTGGGGGGTGACGGTGGAGGCTCGAGAAAGTGCTATAAACTCTGCCTTAGTTCGTGGACTATCTGATGCAGTCTCTAGCTCGTGAAGATATTGCTTTTCTCTTGAAGGTTGCCAGCCATTACATGGGAGTGGCACCCTGCTATTTATAATAGGATGGATTTTGAGCCGCATGGTCGGTTTGCTGCCACGTGGCTGGTTGGCACGCAAAGACCCGCTCTCGGGCTGTCATCTGTCGGTTTATTAGGATTTTGTTGCAGCAAATCTGGGTGGTTAAGGAATCGATCAGATTGCCACGTGTCCTGTTGTGTATGGTGTTCTCAGTCTTTGATCTTGTGGGGTCGCATGAAACTTATGAGGCCCAGATCACAGTTGTATGGATTTCGGAAACTTTGGGGCCGCATAAGCTGCGCCGTATGAGGTTCATGCGGCTTGGATGACGCTCCTTTGGCCGCATGGAGGCGTACGAATCCTGGTTTTGGGCGACGTCTCAAGTCTTGTCTTTCTTGTCAAAGTGTCAGAGTTGTCATGCTTTTACCAGTACTTGTCAGCTTTGTCAGTCGAACTGCTCCTCCTTGGTCGCATATTTTCCTTCTACAGCTGTTCATCGATGGGCCGCATGCAGTTTTGAACAGTTATGCGGCTATCCTTCATGCGGGCCTGTTTGGCCCGAAGTATCTATGCGGCAATTAGTAATCCGCATGAACTCCATATTTTTTATATTTCTACAATAGTAAGTTGTTCTTTTAAAAGTAAATAGTAAAAGATCAAAGTGTGCTAATAGTTCCATTTGTCAAATTGAAGAAATCATCACAAACACAAAATCTAGTATACGAATATGTTTAAAATACATAACCAAAATATAAAACTGGATACAGGTCCAGTAACAAAATACGTAGTCTAAACAGTCCTGCTCTCAAAAATCCCGAGTAACTAAAATAACATACTAGACGAGTTTTCCCGTAGGTACATCCTCGTAGGGTAAAGCCTGATCCTCAAAGGTGACCCCATAATAGGAATCACATAGCAACTCCTCTTCGGTAAGTATACCTACAACATTATCTTGTCCGGACGGGAGCAAGTACTAGTTCTACAAACAGAATAAACTAAGCATGGAATGAAAAAGAGATGTAATAATAGGAAATCATGGCATATCACAATCTATCATGTCAAGGATACATTTGTCATGGCGACATATGTATATATAATGTTTAAAACTGGAGCATGTATGTGATCGTCAATAGGTGTACAATGTACTGTGGCACATGTAAATAAAATGTACTTCCGGACAAGTGAAAAGGCGATAGATGTACATACGCTCAAATACAGCTGGATAAGTGCCTACGACAAGGTTTGCATATTGAACGCAACCTTGCTCGGATTCGGTAGATGGGGGCATGATCACGTACTTAGCTATCAGTTTCCCCATAACCCAAGCTATAACATGTGAGAGATACGAGAGCATTTTAAAACATGTGAAAGATACTTAGAGCAGTATAAAGCATGGTAGGTACTGATAACAGTATAAAGCATGTGAAGATATGACTGGCAGTTCAAGAAACAGTATTTTAATATGATTCATTCACAGTTTATTATCACATGCAGTAAATAAAGTTTGTAGGGGTACTTGCCTTGTACAAAGCAAGGGTATGAATACGAAGCTATAGGTATCCGGTGTCCTGTCACTATCAAAAAGGATATAAAATCTTAGTTTTTATACTAAGATCAATACTAGGACACTAGTGGTGTGACACGACTTTCTAACTGGACACCTAGCCAAAAGATTGATTTTAGCATAGAAGACCAATGTGGGGTGACACAATACCTAAACCAACTTTTTAGGGTCCCCATACTAAGGTAGGGTAAGGTCCCAACACTAAAATATCCCAAAATCACACATAACTTCACAAGACATAATTAATTAATTAATTAATCAGACTGTACACTGTATTCGAATAATTATTAAAATAGGCAAAAGGCTCGAATATAAATAAAATAAAGCAGAAAATGATCCTTGTTAATTATAGAAATTTATACTATTTTTTTGGAATTTATAAACTATTATAGATATTTATTAAAAAATCAGTAAACATAAGTACTTTGAAAATGAGTTCAGTTTTCCTATTTTTATAAAATGGAAAATTTAAAAATTAAATCCTTGAAAAATTATATTAAATTATCTAAATTAACATAGTATTTAAATACAATTTTTTCAGATTTTTACATCATTTATATACTATCTAAAAATTCAAATACAGTAAGGTACAGTTTTTGAAAATAATTATTTATTTATTTAATATATGTATCCGCGTATACGAAATTGAACCGAAGTCCGGATACGGGACCCAAGGCCATGAATCAAGTCTGATATGACTCGTACACACCTTGAATGTACTTAAACTCATTTAAGTCCACAAAATCCATGCTAGGTCTGGACTCAAATGGCCATGATTAACAGAATACATAAAAATATGAAATTAAATATATAGACATATGTGCATATAAAAATAATATAATAATATTTTAATGTAGTAAAGTATACAAAACAATAATATTTATTTGACAATAAAATAATATATAAATTTACATCTATTAAAACATAGCACAAAATATACATATACATATACATAGAAATATATATATATATATATATATATATATATATATATATATATATATATATATATAGTTTGTTTTTTTTTGATAAAACCCGAACTTTATTGAAGAAATAGGTGCAAAATACCGAAGCCTATACAAGTAAGCGCGCTCAACGCGATAAAAGGAACAGAAAAGAAATTGCGCTGGACGCGCACAAAATTAGACCGGGCCACAATAGCAGCCGCAAAAGGAGAAGCGGGGAGCCCGGCTAAAGGCCTAAGCAAGGGCCTCCCAAAGATAGTTGGGGGCGTGGGAGCAGCGCCTCCTGGCTTTGTGAATTTGTCTGATGACCTCTCTAAACAATTGTGGAGGGAGAAGTTGTCTGCCTTCATACCTGAATATGTTCCTATTTTTTTATAACACCCAGATACCTGCGGCTACGACGATCTGATGTCCGTGGGAGCCACTCCAGCTGGCCAGGAGATCGTGGAAGCCCCCAGTCGAGGGGACAAGACTTAGTCTATTATGTAGATGGAACCAAATCTGATTCTCTAACTCGCCCGAAAGGAGGACGTGTTCTACTGATTTCGAAAGAGTGCTCCACGCAGCAGTGGCATCTGGACGCGAGGCTAAATCCGATGGATCTGAGGTGATCGTCCGTCAGGAGCTTTCTTCGCAGAGATCGCCAGATAAGGATAGACCATTTGATAGGAATGTAAGACCACTACTAAAATATGCTATATTAGCGACGTGTTTTAGCGACGTAAGAAAAGAACGTCGCTATATATGTAATATAGCGACTCCTGTCATGTGACGTCGCAAATCGTCGCTAACCAGCGACGTTCAGCGACATTACATAATTTACGTTGCAGAATAGCGACGTTCGGCGACAGAGTATTAATATATGTCGCCATGTAATAAAGTTTTGCGACGTTTAGCGACGTCGTTAGTTGACGTCGCTAAATGTTTTACTTAGGGCACGCTGTTTCCTTTTCCCCCTCACTCGAAAGTTTTCCAAAATTTTCAGAATCCCTCTCCCCCCCCCCGGCGACTCTCTCCCCCCCCCCCCCCCCCGCGACTCTCCCCCCCGGCGACTCTCTCCCCCCGCCCCCGGCGACTCGCTCCCCCTGCCCCCGGCGACTCCCTCCCGCTCCGACGAGCTCCTCCTCCCCCAATCCGAGATCCTCCTCCTCTCCCTAGCTCCTCCTCCTCCTCCCTCTTCCTAAGGTAAACCCTAACCCTAACCCTAACTCCTCTCCCCCCTCCTCCTCCTCCTCCTCCTCCTCTCACACACACATACGGACACACACACACGGACACACACACACACACAGACACACACACACACAGACACACACACTGACACAGTTCTTTTTGTGTTTTGATAACTCTTTGTTAAGAGCAAACCTGGGTTTTGGTTTTAGACTATTAAAACTGAATTGGTTGTTTGTATAAACTGTGTATTAATGTTTAGGACTTGGGTTGTGTTGATTGATGAAACCTGAGTTTAGCTTTAAACTGTCAAAACTGAGATTGATAGGTTGTGTATAAAATCTGAGATTTAACATGTTCTTTTGACTATTTGTTAATTCACAAAATCTGAGAATGAGGGGGGAAAGAATATTGTTTCCCTTAACTATTTTAGTGTTTTCCTATCACTCTATACACACAAATTCACACCACACACACATTTGCCTGCCACCTTGTAACACTCACACACCACCTATCACTCTTTACACATGTACACACACCTATTAGCTAAAGTCTCACATTGCCTCTCTTTGCACACACACACATTGCCACTTCCTAAATTCTATGTTCTTGAATATATATGTATATATATATAGGAGATGCGTATATAGCCTATATATTATAATATATGTGTATTATATCTAGGGATATGTATTGATGCATGTATATGTGTATATATATAAAGTGAATGAATGCTTGATGTAAATTGCTAAGTATATATAATATAGTGAGTGTGATATGTGTATATAGCCTATGGCCTATGTATGCCTGTTTGACTAGGGAGCCTAGATTGGACTTGTACAGCCTTGTTAGACCTAGAATAGGCTTGCTAGACTAGTGTAGACTAGTTTGACCTAGTGTGGACTTGGTTGACCTAGTTTGACTTCTAGGGTTGACCAAAGTAGTATAGGAAGGATTAGTGGACCTATAATCCTATTTATATGTGTCCTATATATGCCTATATGTGTGTGTGTGTGTTAGCCTATATGTAAGCCTAGGTGAGAGCTTATGAGTGTGGTATCATGGGTGATATATGTGAGTGAGTGTGTAAGTGAGTTGTGTGGATGAGTGTGAGGTTAAATGTGTTAGATATAGGTTAGCATCTTAGGCCATATCCTAGTTAGATATGTAGTTGTTAGTATCCTATAGTGTTAGAGCCTTGGTTTGGGATACCAAGTTGGGGTTAGAAATAGGATACTAGTTAGCTATTGGTATGTGTAGATATATATTAGATAGATAGTTGGATGGATAGGTGGATAGATGGATGGGGAGTAGAAGGGGAGCTGCTGCCCCCATTCCAGCAACAGCAGCAGCAAGAACAGCTGTTGTAGCAGCAGTTTACATCAGCAGTAGCACCCCCATGGCCCCCCACTTGTAGTGATTAGCACTAATGGGGGCAGGAGAGGTAATTATAGGAGTAATTAGATCTAGATCTAATTAGCACTTGGCTACAAGGCATATTCCAAGAATATTCTAGAGAATATTCCAAGTCTATTCTAAGGAATATAGCGACTCCTATCGTTTGAAATAACCATATCTTGGCTATTTGTTAAATAGATCGACCCTGAGCTCCCATGTTTAGTCGTGCCTTCAACATCATGTTCAAATGAAGGTGACAAGCAGCTGACTATGAAAAATATGCCGTCTTGAGCTTCATAAAGAAATGCAAGATTACAAGCTCCTATGTAGTAATCTTGCATTTCTTTATGAAGCTCAATACGACATATTTTTCTATAGTCAGCTGCTTGTCACCTTCATTTGAACATGATGTTGAAGGCACGACTGAACATGGGAGCTCAGGGTCGATCTATTTAACAAATAGCCAAGATGTGGTTATTTCACAGAAGCCATGAATTACCGGAAAAATAGGAAACATCTCGTACTCCTCCCGTGAAATCGTTACCGGGAAAATAGGAAACACTAGCAAACACTTAGACGTTAGCAAACATTGTTAATTGGTGTGTTCATCTTTGCAGAATTATTTCCAAATGGAGCTGAATTACTACTTGCGGAATCGTTCATGGATGTACAATCGTCGTCCTGAAGATATGTGTGGTGTGCGGGATGAATACATAGCGGGAGTAGAGCAGTTCCTGCAGTTTGCTAAGGCGTTCCCTCAGTACATGGACGGCACCAAAATTAAGTGTCCGTGTGTGAAATGTCATAACGTAAAATATTATCCAGAAGTGGAAGTGACATATCATTTGTACTCGAGGGGTTTCACGCCTAATTACTATCAGTGGACCGCACACGGAGAACTTGTGTCGTTAGCATCAGAGCCGGAGCCTTATGTTGAGCCGTATATGCATGCGGGACCTAATTTGTTTCAGATAATCATGCATACGACGACGGGTGCGTGAACATGGTTTTCGACGCTGCTGGGCCCAGTTTTGTTCCTGATGCAGCTGAGGAGGCACCGAATGTCGACGCTGCAAAGTTCATGGAGTTGCTGGAGAATGCAAGGACTCCATTGTATCCTGGTTGTGAGGATCATTCACCGTTGGAGGTGGTTACAAGACTTTTGAGCATTAAGTCAGATTTTAACATGTCGCAAGAATGCTACAACCGAGTGCTGGAGTTGATTATAGAGATCTTGCCGGCGGGTGCTAAGTTACCTAAAGACTTCTACCGGTCTAAGAGGATGGTGAGATCGCTCTGGATGGGATACGAGAAAATCGATTCTTGTCGCAATGGGTGCATGCTGTACTACAAAGACGACAAGGACGCAGATGTGTGCAGATTTTGTGGTGCTGATCGCTATAAGCCAACTAGTACAGGAAGGTCTACCGGTGCAAGAAGACCGACCGATTCAATGCACTACCTGCCTATAACGCCGCGGTTGCAAAGATTATTTATGGTGAAAGAGACGGCCGAAAATATAAGTTGGCACATGCGAGAACAGATTGAAGGAGTGTTGGATCACCCATCCGATGGAGAAGCGTGGAAGCACTTTGATCGAGTGTATCCTGATTTTGCTTCAGATCCACGTAATGTCAGGTTGGGGCTATGTTCTGACGGTTTTACTCCTTTTGGTCTTTCGGGATCCCAGTATTCGTGCTGGCCTGTGATTGTCACTCCGTATAACCTACCGCCTTGGATGTGCATGAAGACCGAGTACATGTTTCTAACCGTTATAATTCCTGGTCCGAACAATCCCAAGAGGAACATTGATGTGTACTTACAGCCTTTGATAGATGAGTTGAATCAGTTATGGGAAGTAGGCGCTAACACGTACGATGTTTCCAGGAAGCAGAATTTTCAGATGAAGGCAACCCTTATGTGGACCATCAACGACTTTCCGGCATATGGAATGTTATCTGGATGGAGCACTCATGGCCGTCTCTCATGTCCGTATTGCATGGACCGTAGTAAGGCTTTCCGCTTGAAACACGGAGGAAAACCGTGCTTCTTTGATTGTCATCGGCAATTTCTGCCAAAAGATCATCCGTTCAGAAGGAACAGGAATGCTTTCCGTGCCGGCGTTGTAGAGAAGGGTGATCCACCGCCAAGGTGGTGCGGAGCCACGATATGGGAGGAGGTTAAAGATTTTCCAAGTGCTATCGAAGATCCTATAACTGGGTACAAGTGCGATGGATTTGGTAGAGATCATAACTGGACAAAGAGGAGCATATTCTGGGATCTGCCATATTGGAGTACCAATCTGATCAGACATAATCTTGATGTCATGCATATTGAGAAGAATGTGTTTGATAACATAATTAATACTGTGATGGACGTAAAGGGAAAAACGAAAGACAATCCCAAGGCCAGGTTGGACTTAGCAGAAATATGCAAACGCCCTGCGTTGCATTTGATACAACAGAATGGAAAACAGTTCCTGCCGAAGTCAATCTTCTCACTGTACAAGGAGGATAAAGTGAGACTTTGTCGGTGGATCCAGGGCCTAAAATTTCCAGACGGATATGTGTCAAATCTGAGAAGATGCGTCGATCCGAAGGAAAACAAATTGACGGGTATGAAGAGCCACGATTGTCACGTATTCATGGAGAGGTTAATTCCGATTGCATTTCGGGAATTCTTACCGCAGGCAGTTTGGGATCCATTGACGGAGCTTAGCATATTCTTCAGGGACCTTTGTTCTAAGAAATTGCTCGTTGATCGTCTAGAAAAGCAAGAGAAGGACATTGCGGTAACACTGTGCAAGCTAGAGAGGGTGTTCCCTCCTGGATTCTTCGACTCTATGGAGCATTTGCCGATTCATCTATCCTACGAGGCACGTGTTGGTGGACCCGTCGAATATCGATGGATGTACCCGTTCGAGCGACATTTGAATCACCTAAAAAGAAAGGTGAAAAATAAGGCACGGGTCGAGGGTTCTATTTGTGAAGCCTATGTTCTCGAGGAGATTACAAACTTTTGTTCGATGTATTTCAAGCCTCATGTTGCAACTAATAGAACGAGAGCTTCCAGAAACGACGACGAAGATCATGAATGTAATGATAGAATACTGAAGGTATTCAATGCTTCAGGAAAGCCGTCGGGTAAAATGAAGAAGAGATATCTGAACGATGATGAGCTAAGGGCTGCTCAGGTGTATGTATTACTCAACTGCGATGAGGATGAAGTAGAGAAGCTGGAGGGGTAAGTAATTAATACGTTTACATTATTTTAATAGTGTTGATTATTAGACTATTACATTAATTGAACGATGTTGTTTTCAGCATATTTAATGATGAAGTGAGGTCAGGTAGGCCACACATAACAGAAGAAGAACTAGAACAAGAAATGAGGCGTTATTTTCCATCATGGTTGAGTGCATATGTAAGACTTGAGAACTCTGTAATTACCTTTCAGTATATGCACTTGATTGAGAATGAGCTTAATTTATTTTTTCGTCGTATTTAGGTCGATAGTCCATACGCAAGACTTGAGAATGAGTCTATTAGAACGCTAGCCAAGGGACCAATTTATGCTGCAAAAATATGGCCACGCTACTGTGTTAATGGGTTCAGGTTCAGGTCAACAACTTGCCCGATCAGAGACAACTTTGTGGATCTCGACTCCACCAAAAACAGCTGTTTGTGTATCAGATCTTCGAACTACAAAGATGTTGATGCGGGCAACGATTTCTACGGCATCCTACGGGAGATTGTGGAGCTGACATATAGTTATGGAATAGAGCCTGCTAAGATTGTGTTATTCAGGTGTGATTGGTTCGATCCGATTGAAGGTCAAGGTTGGAAAGTAGACAAGCACGGTCTTGTGGATATAAACTATCGGCGTCGATATCAAGCCTATGAACCATTTGTCCTATCAAGTCAGGCTCAGCTCGTGTACTTCACAAGTTATCCTAAACGGGGAACAACAAGGTCGGACTGGTGGGCAGTATGCAAGACCAAAGCTAGAAATACCTTTGAGGTTGACGATATAGCTTATCAAGAGGATGAACTACCTCTTGTAACAAATAATATAGAAGTGGACAATACGGAAGTTCCTCATTACACATCTAATTGTGTAGAAGAAGTAGAATTATCCGAAGAGGAAGATGCAGATGAAAGTGAAGATGTAGAGGAGGAGGAAGAAGAAGAAGAAGAAGAAGAAGAAGAGCTAAACGAACAAGATGAATTTTCAGAAGAGGATTAAATATGTACGACGCGGAGGACGTCGCGGAGGACGTTATCTTTAGTGACACTTTTGTGACAGATATTTTCCAAAAATCTGTGATGTATTTAGTGACACTTTTGAGACTATGATATTTTCCAAAAATCTGTGATGTATTTAGTGACACTTTTGGGACTATGATATTTTTCAAAAATCTGTGATGTATTTAGTGACACTTTTGGGACTATGATATTTTTCAAAAATCTGTGATGTATTTAGTGACACTTTTGGGACTATGATATTTTTCAAAAATCTGTGATGTCTATCATATAAATATGTTATTATCAGGTATGGCAGGAGGACGACGCGGACGACGTCATCATACGGGTCAGTCCAGTGTGCCTCGGGATAGGGAGGCAGATTTCGTACCCTCATCCTCATCTCCGAGTACGCCAGTGTACAGTACTGTTCCTGGTCCATTACCGGGACAGGGCAGTTCCAGCAGGTTGGCGACTGATCTTCCCTCGTCGTCCAGCATTCCACCATCGTCGTCCAGCATTCCTCCGGCGTCCAGCATTCCTCCTGCGTCCAGCACTCCTCCTGCCGACGGCTCCATGGGGAGAGCCGACGCCCAGCATATGGAGGACGGGGATGAGATTGATCCTGACCAGGCAGGAGGTGATAGCGACCCTCCATGCGCTCCACCGGGCGAGACGCGGATGGAGATTTGGACGGACGGGCCTACGAAGTAAGTTAATTAGTTAATATATATTTCTCAAATGATTATATGTTCATATATATTCATGAAATTTATTATTTTATAGATATCGGCCTCCTGCAGTACAGAGAGCGCTGGGAAGATTTTTGAGGGAGAACTATGGTGGGGCGTGGATTAACTATTCAGATGCTCCCGCCGATAGGAAGGCCTTTTGGTTGGCCCACTTCAAGGTAAAAAATTTGTTTATTTTTAAATTTTAATAATCATTTTTGTATATTATACAACTTTTCTATTTGACTTCTCGTAGAGGACCTACTTCTATCCACAACACCGGGCGGCGAAGATCGAGGGCCAATTTCCTGCCGTCGCAGGCAAGCTCATTCGTGATGCGATCCGCGACCAGAAGGATCGTGACCGCGCCGGAAAGCCGATCCAAGGTTGGATCACGCCAGAGCAGTGGATTGCGATGAAGGCTAGATTCGACGAGGACGGGTACCGGCAGCGGTCTGAGAAGGCCAAGATGGCGCGGTCGAGCGCCGGTAAGTGGTGTGGTGGCTCCATTCCTATGACGGAGCATTTTCGTCGTCTGGTACGTTTCCTATGACGGACATCATTTTATATATAGTTGGAAAGAATGTTTAATACTAATAATAGATAAATATATATTTTAACAGGTAAAAAAGGGTGAGGACCCCAACATGGTGACCGTCTTCCTGGTCACCCATCGGAGGGCTGGGGAGTTCATTGACGAGAGGGCGACGCAGGCATATGTACGTTCTATCCTTTATATTAATTTACTATAACTTAGAAAACAGGAAAATAGATATCAATATAGACTTTAGCAAACACTTAGACGTTAGCAAACATTATTCTAGGCCGAGTTTCTTCGGCTACAAGAGGAGGCGGCTGCTGCTGCTGCTGCTAGTGCGCCAGCAGAGGGAGGGGCTGGTACTTCCTTGCAGCCGCCTACAGCTCCATCGCCGGACGACCTCTGGATGACCGCCGTTGGTGGTCTTCAGAAGGGTACGTACTACGGTACGGGATCCTACGGCGCCTATTTGGCTTCAGAGTCATCCCGGGCCCCCTCTGTCAGTGCGCAGTCTCCAGCTTCGCAGGCGTCATCACAGGCGCATGATATTGCTCGTCAGCTCCAGGAGCTGCGTCGCGAGTTGCAGCAGCAGATTTCTGAGGCAGCTGGGGCCGAGCGACGATCCGACGATCCGACGATCACCGGACGATTTGATGCGATCGAGCGCAGTATGCAGGAGATGATGACTCTGCAGCAGGCTACAGCTGCTAACTTACACACGCTCACCGAGTCTACGCAGCGCACAGAGCGTAGACAGGTCGAGCTGGAGGGGACGCAGATCGCCATGTCTGCCACACTCAATCAGGTACAGACTTCGCTTCAGGAGAGTAGTCGGAGGATGGTGAGTGCCCTGGCTGTGCATGCTGAGCGACTGCGAGAGATAGAGCAGCGTCCTCCCGGTCCATCGACGGCGCCGACTCCAGACGTTTCACTGCCTCCGGACGTTGCACAGCTCACACAGGAGCAGTACGACATCATTTTATCCCAGATGCGCAGCCGGGGTCCTTTGTGATGTCTTTTTTATTATTTGTTGTTGATACACTTGTTTCTCTGTTTGTGAGACTCTTATTTGTGGTTGACTTGTATTGGTTGAGATACTTCTTTCTCTGCTTTCGAGACTTTTATTAGTTGTATTGGGTGATGATATTGCTCCATCGTCTTTTATTGGTTGTATTGCTTGTTAGACTTTTATTGTTTGTAGACTTTTATTGATTGTAAACTTTTATTGGTTGTAGACTTGTTTTGCCATTTATCTGCGACGGGGATGACGAATATACCTACGCTGGGTTATAAGCGATGTTCTGATATACAAAGGAGGTGCTGCCCAAATTTTAAAAAAATATAATGTGTATTTTTGTGATGATGTGTGTCTGTGTTTACAGTGAATGTGAAATACAGTGTTCGGAACCATCGACAGTTTCGATTACTGTTGTATGTTTTATCTTGGATAGAAAGAGCAACAGTTCAGGGTGTACTTCTGAGAGCTTCATTTTTAACGGCCTTCACTTTCTCGGGATGTCGTAAAGGATCCCGAGAAGGTGAAGGACGTGAAGAGGAAGCTCTGAGAAGTGCACCCTGAACTGTTGCTCTTTCTATCCAAGATAAAATATAGAACAGTAAGCGAAACTGTCGATGGTTCGAACACTGCACTTCACACACACTGTAAACACAGATACACAGCATAACAAAAATAGCAATTATTTTTTTAAAATTTTTTTTATACCATCTGCGACGTATAGCGACGTTCGGCGACGTCTAGCGACGGAGAGAAGACGTCGCTATACGTCGCTAACGTGCTGACGTGGCTGACATGCCATGTCATCGTATCTAATGGTCAATGCGTCGCTAAGTTGTCGCCCTACGTCGCCAATCTGGCGACATACACTGTAGTCGCTAGACGTCGCTAAATTAGCGACGTCTAGCGACAAGTCATCTAACGTCGCAAATAGCGACGAACTGCGACGAATTGGCCATCTGCGACAAGCCATTACGCGACGTCAAATTTTCGTCGCTAAATCCGTCGCAGTTCTGGTTTAGCGACGGATTTTCCTCATTTAGCGACGTATTCTAACGTCGCTAATATGTGTTATTTTAGTAGTGGACTGCCAGAACTTAGCACACGTGATATTCGGCACGCCTTTGCCTCTGGCCACAAGTCTAGCGGAGGCCAGCGTGAAGGTCCCCCCCTCCGGGTTAGGGGACCAAATCCACGGGTCTGGCATGTCATTGACCCGAAGATCTGCTGCACGAATACCGTCGGCCGCGAACTAACCAAGCCAGTCTCTAATATTCCTCCAATTCCATCTGGAGCTTCCCTCCCATAGCTCCCTGATAATGCATCCCTGAGGAGTTCTACCGCTCCTAACCAACGTTCCTGGCAGGCTGATGAGCGCCCGTCGCCCAGCCGTAGGCGGATTAACGGTTCTGCAATGCTGCATCCCCGAATTATACGGCGCCAAGTCGCCGAAGATCTGTTGTTAGTGACTGCCTCCGTTAGGTGGGAGAACCTGGAGTATCTGGCTCTCATGAATTTTGTCCATATCGAGCTCTCTGTGCGTAACTTCCGCCACAGCTTCATGGAGCAGGCGTCCACGATGTGTGCAAGTCTGCTGAAGCCCAAACCTCCTTCTTCAGTTATATATATATATATATATATATATA